>JAPDDO010000285.1:72500-130295 GCA_027422415.1 Schizothorax lantsangensis
TAGGATGCATCTCACCATGTCCCAAATATCTTACCGTAGCCTTGGCAAACTCACACTTTGCTAGGTTAAATGTAAGATGTGCCTCCGCTAAACGCATTAACAGAGGCTGAAGACATACCAAATGTTATTCCCAGGTGTCACTGAATACAATCACATCATCCAAATACACTGCACAACCTTCCAGGCTGAATACCACTTTATTCATTAACCTCTGGAAGGTAGCGGGTGCATTTTGCAAACCGAAACCCATAACAGAGTACAAAACCCTGATGATGTAAAGAATGAAATTATTTCTTGCGATTGAGGAATTAATGACACTTGTCAGTATCCCTTTAAGAGATCCAATTTGCTCACAAAGTTCCCTACACCCACTTGATCTACACACTCCTCTATTCGAGGAAGTGGAAAAGCATCAGGTTTAGTAATAGCGTTTAGCTTGCGGTAATCAGTACAAAATCTATAAGTAGAATCTGGTTTCTTCACCAGTAAACATGGTGAAGCCCAACTGGAGCACGAAGGAACAGCTGTAAAAAGAACCCTGTAAAAACACTGATGAATGGGCTGCGCCTCTCCCACATCCACATCATTCTGGATCAAATGGGTACAAATAGTACATCTGCAAAAAAAACTAGGAAAATCAAGCACCAATTTTTTTTTTTCAGTTCTGACCTTTGTAACTCAGACAAATACGAAAGAAAAGCATCCAAATTATGAAGAGTCTCCGAATTCTTTAACCTAGGAAGCAAAACACAACCATAGTATCATGTCAAACAGGAACAACAGTAACAGCAGGATTAAACACTTGAGTTTCTGAATTACGGGAATGATAAGGCTTGAGTAAAACATTGAACACATGAAAACATTTCCTAACCTGTGTATGGGCCCATAAATCGTGCACAGAAAGGAGATCCTGGTGAAGGCAACAAAACCAACACCTGATCACCTGGTGTAAAAACACAACATTCTGTATATTTATCAAAGTGCCTTTTCATTTTACTCTGTGCTCCAACAACATTTTTTCTGAGCATTTATTCTGGCCAAAAACGAAATCCATTTGCATATTCTAACAAATTTTGTGGAGGATCTTCCTCCGCCAATCCCTGACGCAAAACAGATAGTGGACCACATACTCTATGACCAAAAACTAGATCATTTGGGCTAAATTCCAAACTCTCTTGTTGTACCTCTCTAGATGCAAGCAGCAATCAAGGTAATCTTTCCTCTCAATCGAGTTTCAACTCCACACAATAAGAATGCAATAATGCTTTCAACGTTTGGTGGAACTGTTCAAGAGCCCCTTGACTTTGAGCATGATATGAACTTGATTGTTTGTGTTTTTCTGTAATATATATATATTTTATTTATACGTAGGTAACTGACCCACGCAATTGCTACTTCACCATGTGCGATTTTCATTACTACCTCTCGAAATGGCTTTGACACCACCACCTGAATTATGGATTCCTCCATCAAACCTTTCTTACAGGGTACATATTTCCGTAAGAGTAGCTCATCTTGGATAAGTATCCAAGATACTTATCTTGGACAAAATATCCACTGACAATACTTCTTACCTCCTCAGCTGAAATGACACCCTCATGGTTGAAATAACATTCTTATTGTTGAGTGTGGCAGTGCTCCCCTCACTGTGGGAGGGTTACCTATGAGCCTGCTGCTTCCATATTATGCATGTGAGTTCCCTCTTGATTTGGGAATTCATTATTCCACTCTTGGGAATTCCAATTACAGCCAAGGCTGCCCTTATGGCAGTGCTCCCCTCACTGCGTGAGGGTTATCCATGAGCTTGCCATACCAAGTTGGAGCATGTGAGTTCTCCTCTCGATCTAAGAGCTGAGAGCTCTGCTCCCGATGTTCCAAGTGCAGTCATGGCTGCATTCCTGTGGCTCTCCCGCGGGAACCGCGGGACCAGACCAGATTTCTTGTGACGCGGGATTAAATTCCCGAATAAAACACGGTAGCGGTCGGTAACTCTGGTGTAATTTGAACGAGAGCGGGCGGTCTAACAATATCCCATTCCCGACGTCCTTTCAGAACAGCATATCTGTGCTTTATTCTCGTTGACCACCGGTACAGCCTGTACTCAGGACTGTTATGCACGCGCAGCACGCATGAACCAGTGCTTTGTTTTATTAGTGGGGTCTGTGTGCAGCATGTGCATAACGATGCTCAGAGCAGGCTAAAGCCTACCGGTGGTGAATATAGGCTACGGCCCTCAGACAGAACAGGCAGGTTGTCGATGAGTGACAGAGCAGAATAAGGATGGAGCAAAGTGTGGATGCGCTGTCCTTGAAGAACGTTCAACTCGGTTTTGTTTAAATTTTGCTTAGCCTATAATTTTAAATGACAGATGTCGTATTTCTTTATTTATTTTCCTAGGCTACTGTGTTAACAGCAAGATGTTAAACAAATTTAGTATTTTGACAAGAGGAATAAAATAGCTAATAGGCTATTTTTGTACAACCTACATTTTTTTTTCTCTGCGACACTTTTTCCTATTGTGTTGTAAATGTTAAACGAATTGTATCCTGACAAGACAAATAAAAATAAGGAATACAATTTTTCCTACTGTGTTGTTTTAATTTCAAGAGCTGCAGTAAATTGTCCTTTGTCGCTTTTAGTATGGTTATAAAGGTCACACAAAATGATATTCAAACTCACATTAGATCCTTTTTACATTAAAGCACACAATCAACACATGAGATTATTATTTTCATAGTTTATATGCTGTTGTTCCATCCAAGACGTCACAGAAATGGAAACCGTTTCTAAAAAAGAACCTTATGTCAATAAATTCAAGACTCTTGACAAGATGAATAAAGTAACAAATTCAATTTTGTGCAGACTACACTTTCATTTGTTAGCCTATCTCTCTTTCTTGTATCTCTACTAAAACTTAGTTTTAGTTTTAGTAGTCATGTCAAAGCAGTAACTAAATCAGCATACTATCATCTCAAAAACATTGCAAGAATTAGATGTTTTGTTTCCAGTCAAGACTTGGAGAAACTTGTTCATGCCTTTATCACCAGCAGGGTGGATTATTGTAATGGTCTCCTCACCGGCCTTCCAAAGAAGACCATTAGACAGCTGCAGCTCATCCAGAACGCTGCTGCCAGGATTCTGACTAGAACCAGAAAATCTGAGCATATCACACCAGTCCTCAGGTCCTTACACTGGCTTCCAGTTCAAGGTTCAAGGTTCAAGGTTCTTGTTTATTTGTCACATACACAATCATACAGGGTATAATCAGTAGTGAAATGTAGATCAGGACGGGTCCGCTCAATGGACAGTGCAAAAAAATAAAAATAAAAAATAAAAGATTATACATAACACAGGAGCATATCTATAATTATAGGTAGGAATAAGATAAAAATAAAAGTAATAATAATAATAATAATAGTACAAACAAGAAATAAAATAAGGAGTAAAATGTGCAATGAACTAAAATGTGCAATACAGTCAACTGAGGGTTTAATAAATATTAATATAACCAGGGATGTGCAAGATGAATGTGCAAACAGGATGAACCGGGTATGTACACATAGCAGCAATGCGGATGATGGAGACTGATGGGTGTCGCGGTTAATTAAATGAGTCCTGTAGATGTTTATGAGACTGAGTTTAGGAGCCTGATGACCTGAGGGTAGAAGCTCCTTCTCAGTCTCTCAGTTTTTGCCATCACACTTCTGAAGCGCTTGCCCGAAGGAAGTGTGATGAAAAGACGGTTACCGGGGTGATATGAGTCCTTGATTATTTTTGCAGCTCTGCTTCTGCAGCGTTTGAGGTAGATGTCCTGCAGAGAGGGGAGGGCAGACCCAGAGATGCGCTCAGCTAAGCGCACGACTCTCTGCAGGGCCTTGCAGTCCTGATTTGTGGCGTTACTGTACCACACTGAGATGCACTGAGTCAATACACTTTCTATGGCCCCTGAATAGAAAGTTTTCAGGATTGCTGGTGAGACCCTGAATTTCCTCAGCTGTCGCAGATGGTACAGTCTTTGCCTGGCTTTCTTAACCTGTGTTTGAATGTGTGCAGTCCAAGTCAGGTCCTCGGAGATGTTTACACCGAGGTACTTGAAGCTGCTCACCCTCTCCACAGGGGTCCCGCTGATCATAAGAGGAGTGTAGGGCCGCTGCTGTCTCTTCCTGAAGTCTACAATCAGCTCTTTGGTTTTGCTCACGTTCAGAGAGAGACAGTTGTCCTGGCACCATGATGTTAGTCTCTCTACCTCACCCAAGTATGCGGTCTCATCATTGTTGGAAATGAGGCCCAGAACCACAGTATCATCAGCAAATTTGACAATAGAAGTGGAGCTGTGAGAGGACACACAGTCGTGTGTGTAGAGAGAGTAGAGCAGGGGACTCAGAACGCAGCCCTGCGGGGCTCCTACATTCAGGGTGATGGAGTTGGAGGTGAACTGGCCCATTTTCACCACTTGTGGTCTGCCGGTGAGGAAGTCCTGGATCCAGTCACAGAGTGGAGTGTTTAAGCCGAGGTCTGAGAGTTTGACAGCTAGCTTGGAGGGGACTATAGTGTTGAAAGCTGAGCTATAGTCAATGAATAACAGTCTGACATAGTTGCCATTTTTGCTGTCAATATGAGTGAGGGAAGAGTGCAGTACCTGAGAGATGGCATCATCAGTAGACCTATTTGGGCGATAGGCAAACTGAAGAGGGTCCAAGGTAGCAGGGATGGAGGAGCATATGTGTTTCTTTAAAAGTCTCTCAAAAACCTTCATGACTATAGATGTGAGGGCAACTGGACGATAGTCATTCAGGCAAGAGGGTTTACTGTTCTTAGGCACAGGGATGATGACAGATTTCTTGAATGAGGTGGGAATCACAGAGGTAGCAAGGGACTCGTTAAAGATGGAAGTAAACAAACCAGCAAGCTGATCGGCACACGATCTCAGAACGCGACCAGTAATCCCATCAGGTCCGGCGGCTTTTCTGATGTTTACTCTCCTTAATTCTCTCCGGACCTCGTCCTCCGTCACGGTGATAACACGATCAACATCGCTGCTCTGTCTGCTGCTTCCTGACGCGTTGATCGGCAGAGTCGCGCCGCCGTTGCGATCGAAGCGGCCGTAGAAGATGTTTAGCTCTTCGGCCAGCAATGGATCTGCTCTCACCTCGGCGGAGGGGTTATTTCCAGAGGAACAGATGGTCTTCAGTCCCTGCCACATGCGTCGAGAGTCATTGAGCTGAAAGTGTGACTCAA
Organism: Schizothorax lantsangensis; assembly: GCA_027422415.1. NCBI lineage: Eukaryota > Metazoa > Chordata > Actinopteri > Cypriniformes > Cyprinidae > Schizothorax > Schizothorax lantsangensis. Next base: position 77,739 of record JAPDDO010000285.1, read on the forward strand.
TTCTCTCTCTGTATCGGAGTTTAGCAGCTCTAACTGCCCGTCGGAGAGCATAACATGATGATTTGTAAACGCTCATGTTTCCTGACAGAAGACCGGCGTTGTATGCGGCAGTGCGTTGGTTAACCGCAGCACGCACCGTTCTGTCCACCCACGGTTTCTGATTGGAGAATGTCCTTATTGTTACCGTTTCAGTGGCTTGTTCGGTTAGCATGTAAACAAAGCTTAATGCTACATCCGTGAACTCGCTGACGTCAGCTGAACTCGCCCGGAACATGTCCCAGTCGACGTCATCAAGAGACGCCTGCAGCATAGCTTCAGAATGGGAGGACCAGCGCGTCACTTCCCTCACCCCCGGGGATTCCTGAACGATCCTTTGTTTATATTCCGGTGTGAGGAAAATGGCCGCGTGATCAGACTTACCAAAAGCTGGCAAGGAACGAGCTTTATAGGCATTCTTGAACTGAGTGTAGCAATGATCCAGTGTATTCGGTCCTCTGGTTGGACAGGATACATGCTGATGGAAGTTCGGCATTACTTTCCTGAGGTTGGCTTTGTTAAAGTCCCCTGCGATGATAGAGGCAGCGTCAGGGTGTTTGTTGATGTAAACGCTGAGCTCTTCGTGGAGTTTGGACAAAGCCAAGCTCGTGTCTGCCTGAGGTGGAATGTAAACGGCTGTGGCGATGATCGCGGAGAACTCGCGGGGTAAATAGAATGGGCGGCAGATAATGGAGAGATGTTCCAGATGAGGCGAGCAGGAACGCGACAGAATGGAGATATTCCTGGGGTCGCACCATTTCTTGTTAATCATGAAACACACTCCACCGCCCTTGATTTTTCCGGCCTCAGCTGTTCTGTCCATCCGTAAAACAGCAAAGTTATCAGACGGAGTTACTGCAGTGTCCGGTACCGAGGGAGAGAGCCATGTTTCAGACAAACAAAGGATGTTACAGTCTCTAATGTCACGTTGGAAACTAATCCTGGCTCTAAGATCGTCCATCTTATTTTCCAAGGATTGGACATTAGCGAGCAGAATACTGGGGAGAGGGGGGCTGTGAGCTTTGTTTCTCAGTCTGTCACGAATTCCAGCGCGTCGCCCGCGGTGTTTCTTTCGCCTTCTGGGATTATTCGGGTGGCCTTTGTTGAACTCGGCGTTCCGAAGAATCTCCAACGGCCACGCTGGATCCGTGGGTAAAGTGTTCTGAAGCAGGTTAGTGCAGCGGTGTCCGATGTCCAAAAGTGTTCTTTTGTCATAGATAAATAGTGCAGACGTTAATCGTGTAAAAAGAGAAAGTAAAAATACGTAAAAGAGTATATAAAAACACAAATTGAGCGGAGCCATCCTTTAACGTCGACTGAACACAGCAGCGCCGGAAGCGGAAGCCGCAATCCTAAGTTACATTTAGGATTGATTTTAAAGTACTTTTACTCGTTTATAAGTCACTCAATGGTCTAGGACCTAAATATATTGCAGATATGCTCACTGAATATAAACCTAACAGACCACTCAGATCATTAGGATCGAGTCAGTTAGAAATACCAAGGGTTCACACAAAACAAGGGGAGTCCGCTTTTAGCTATTATGCCGCCCGCAGTTGGAACCAGCTTCCAGAAGAGATCAGATGTGCTAAAACATTAGCCACATTTAAATCCAGTCTCAAAACTCATCTATTTAGCTGTGCATTTGTTGAATGAGCACTGTGCTACGTCCGAACTGACTGCATTGTATTTTATGTATAATCCTTTTCTATTTAACTGTTTTAAATTTCATTTTAAATCAATTTCTATATCATTTTAAAATTCCTTGTTTTATTATTTTTAATTCCTTGTTTTTATTGCTGTGAATGATTATTTCACTTTCTTTTATGTAAAGCACTTTGAATTACCACTGTGTATGAAATGTGCTATATAAATAAACTTGCCTTGCCTTGCCTTGCCTTGTAGTAGTGGAAATTTAAATGTGAGATTCTAGAAACGAGATCTAAATTTAGTGGGAACGGTCGGGTCAGGAAGAAAATTATTCTAAGCGGACAGCGGATGAACAAAGAGTGAATATATCAAGGGAGCAGGTGGGTGCGGAATATAACCTCGCGGGAGCAGGATTAAAAAAAACAGTCCTACGCAGACCTCTACCTGCCGGTCCCAGATGGAGCATGTGATTTCTCTCGATTCAAGGACTCTGCTCCCGGAGCTCCATGGGGCAAACTCACCAGGTTGTTAGGACATATTTTGCCTCTCTGTTAGGCTGATCTAATGCATGAGCTTAGCAGTGCTCCCTTCACTCTAGAGCAGAGGTGGGCAAACTATGGTCCGCTGGCCATATAAGGCCCACCTTGTGTTTTCTTTTCTCCGTGCCGCTTCGCTAAAGATAGGCACCTAGGGCATTCAAAGGGCATTAAAGTGTATGAGACATGAAATTAAGTTGTATGTTTTTACAGAGGTATATTATGTCACACTTCTCTAGTAAGTTTTGTCTGTGTGTGAAAATGCTTTAGAACGTGGTGTAGAGCAAATCCGTGAATGAATGTTTCGATGTGAAGTAAACTTCAATGATTTCCCGTTTTAAGGGAGTAGGGAGCAAAGAACACTGTGTAGGGACCATGTAAATCGAAACACAGTTCATGCATGGTGCTCTCTTCTAACGAGCTGGTTAACGGAATCAGGTGTGTAGTTCAGACTGGAATTGAGAACCAATGTTTTAATATAAAACTGTTGGTTTTAAGGTATGATAAACATTTTAAACTTCATTGCAACAAAATGGATAAGTGCATAATCTAATTCATAAATATTAAACCATTTTTACATTAAAAAAAATTACTGAGTGACTGACGGACGGTCTTTGTCATGAAATACACTTGTTTGTTTGCATTGAGATTACAGTTTTAACATACATGTTTCCTTTTATTTATTTTCAAGATCTGCAGTAAATTGTCCTTTGTCGCTTTTAGTATGGTTATAAAGGTCACACAAAATGATATTCAAACTCACATTAGACCCTTTCTACTTTAAAGCACACAATCAACACATGAGATTATTATTGTCATAGTTTATATGCTGTTGTTCCATCCAAGACGTCACAGAAATGGAAACTGTTTCTAAAAAAGAACCTTATGTCACTCGTCGCATATCATATCATGATTGCCATCAAGGCAGGTTAGGACAAAACTCTGATTAACATGGAAAAGATACCTTGCAGCATTGCATTGTGTCTGGTTATAGGACACTGTGTAAACTTAATCCAAGTTTTGTTACATTTATTCTTGAAAGAGTGTGCCACATTTTCCTTAAACTGCTGTGGGACAGGCAGGGGCGTCGCTATGGATTCTGGGCCCCCTGGACAGCATATTCACTCGGGCCCTCATGCCTTCCGGGGGGGGGTATCCCCAGGTAGAAATCGCGATTGCGTTCCCGAGCCCGTCTTTTTTTCCCCTTCTCCCAAGTGAGATTATACTGTTTCAGCTATTAAAATTGTTCAGTTTTGTATGTAATGGCAAAGTGATAATATTTCGTTTTGTTTTTTTATAAAGTTAATTTAGAAAAACGTTTGGAGCATTTTTTTTGTTAGTTAAATAAGTTTTTTCTTTCTTAAAGTAACGACCAAGCGGCCAGCGGCAGACAGGTCGCAAATTTATTTTTATTTTTTTTGATACAACATTTGATTAATCAATGCATGCTGGTGAACTTTTATCATAGTTTATAGTTATATGGTAACGAAAGTGTTCAACATTCAACCTGTTCTTTTTCATCAGTATTATTTGTGATTTAAATTTTGTGACAGGAATTCCTTTTTTTGCTTTCACTTTCGCAATCTTGGTGTCACGCTTTACAAGAAAATATAATTGTCTTTCTTGCTTATATCTATACACCTTTCACTTTTTAAGACTAAAACAAAAGATGGATTCATTGATATTCTTAATTAAAAAGCACAACAACAATAAAACAGTACTTTACAATGACAAACTAGCATAACATTTATAAACAAAAACGAATAAGAGGAGGTATGGCATAGGACACATCACATGCTGTATTATACCGACTAATACATAACAGAATGTTTAGCAAACACTGAGGAATCAAATAATAATAATATTAAAAAAATAAGGAAAGCCTCCATAGTGTAACGTGAGGTAAAGAGCAAAGATAACAAGCTTTTCAAAACGAAAACAAATAGTAAAACTAAACTGGCTGTCGCTGACAGAACTTGCATGTTTTCTCTACAAAAATACCAACATGTTCACCTTCTCTGGTTTAAGAAGAGGTCTTTTACTTTAGTTTGAAAACCAAATCCTCCTTCGCGCTGGTGCTGATGCGGTGAGTCAAGTCAAGTCAAGTCACCTTTATTTATATACCGCTTTTAACAATACAAATTGTGACAAAGCAACTGCACAGTATCAAAATGGGAAAATAGTGTCAATAATGTAAAATGACAAGATTAAACACTCAATTTTCAGTTAAAGGCATTTCATTATTGAATTCAGTGATGGCATCGTCCAGCTCAGTTCAGTTCAAAAAGTTTCTGTTCAATCAAGTCGACGATATTGCTGGAAATGAAGTGTCCCCGACTAAGCAAGCCAGAGGCGACAGCGGCAAGGAACCAAAACTCCATTGGTGACAGAACGGAGAAAAAAACCTTAGGAGAAACCAGGCTCAGTCGGGGGGCCATTTCTCCTCTGGCCAGACGACACAGCAGTTCAATTCCAACTGCTGCAAAGTCAGATTGGAGGGCTCAACTGGTTCCCGAGGTCTTTTCCTGATGGCTGTCTAGGTCTGCCTCCCGAACAGTGTTTGGTAGATTGTTCCAGAGTTTGGGCGCTAAATAGGAAAAAGATCTGCCGCCCGCAGTTGATTTTGATATTCTAGGTATTATCAAATGGCCAGAGTTTTGAGAACGCAGCGGACGTGAAGGATTATAATGCGATAAGAGCTCGCTCAAGTACTGAGGAGCTAAACCATTCAGGGCTTTATAAGTAATTAACAAGATTTTAAAATCTATACGATGTTTAGTAGGGAGCCAGTGCAATGTTGACAGAACCGGGCTAATGTGGTCATACTTCCTGGTTCTAGTAAGAACTCTAGCTGCTGCATTTTGAACCATCTGTAATTTGTTTGTTAAGCGTGCAGAACAACCACCCAATAAAGCATTACAATAATCTAACCTTGAGGTCATAAACGCATGAATTAATATTTCTGCATTTGACATTGAGAGCATAGGTCTCAGTTTAGATATATTTTTAAGATGAAAAAATGCAGTTTTACAAATGCTAGAAACGTGGCTGTCAAAGGAGAGATTACTATTAAATAGCACACCTAGGTTCCTGACTGATGACGAAGAATTTACAGAGCAGCCATCAAGTGTTAGACAGTGTTCTAGGTTATTACTTGTGGGGGTTTTAGGTCCGATAATTAACACCTCTGTTTTTTCAGAATTTAGCAGTAAGAAATTACTCGTCATCCAGTTTTTTATATTGACTATGCATTCCATAAGTTTCTCAATTTGGTGTGTTTCACCAGGCCGTGAAGAAATATAGAGCTGAGTATCATCAGCATAACAGTGAAAGCTAACCCCGTGTTTCCTAATGATATTTCCCAAGGGTAACATATAAAGCGTGAAAAGTAACGGCCCTAGTACTGAGCCTTGAGGAACTCCATACTGCACTTGTGATCGATATGATACCTCTTCATTCACTGCAACGAATTGATGGCGGTCAGATAAGTACGATTTGAACCATGCTAATGCACTTCCACTAATGCCAACAAAGTTTTCTAGTCTATTCAAAAGAATGTTGTGATCGATAGTGTCGAACGCAGCGCTAAGATCCAGTAGAACTAATAGAGAGATACAACCACGATCAGATGATAAGAGCAGGTCATTTGTAACTCTAATGAGAGCAGTCTCAGTACTATGATACGGTCTAAATCCTGACTGGAAATCCTCACAGATATCATTTTTCTCTAAGAAGGAATATAATTGTGAGGATACAACCTTTTCTAATATCTTTGACAGAAAAGGGAGATTCGAGATCGGTCTGTAATTAACTAGATCTTTGGGGTCAAGTTGTGGTTTTTTAATGAGAGGCTTAATAACAGCCAATTTAAAGTTTTTGGGGACATATCCTAATGACAATGACGAATTAATAATAGCCAAAAGAGGATCTATGACTTCTGGAAGCACCTCTTTTAGTAGTTTAGATGGAATAGGGTCTAACATACATGTTGTTGGTTTAGATGATTTAACAAGTTTATACAATTCTTCCTCTCCTATAGTAGAGAATGAGTGGAATTGTTCCTCAGGGGATCTATAGTACACTATTTGATGTGATAATATAGCTGACGGCTGCATGGTTACAATTTGATCTCTAATAGTATCAATTTTGGAAGTAAAATAGTTCATAAAGTCATTACTGCTGTGATGTTGGGAAATGTCAACACCTGTTGATGCTTTATTTTTTGTTAATTTTGCCACTGTATTGAATAAATACCTGGGGTTATATTTGTTTTGTTCTAAAAGAGACGAAAAGTAATCAGATCTAGCAGTTTTTAAAGCTTTTCTGTAGGATAGGGTACTTTCCCGCCAAGCTAAACGAAATACCTCTAGTTTTGTTTTCCTCCAGCTGCGCTCCATCTTCCGGGCTGCTCTCTTTAGAGTGCGAGTGTGCTCATTATACCACGGTGTTGGACTCTTTTCCTTAATCTTCCTTAAGCGTAAAGGAGCAATTGTATCTAAAGTGCTAGAAAAGAGAGAGTTCATAGTTTCTGTTACATCATCAAGTTGTTCTGAGCTGTTGGATATGCTAAGGAATTGAGATAAATCAGGAAGATTACTTACAAAGCAGTCTTTTGTGGTAGAAGTGATGGTTCTACCATATTTATAAGAAGGAGTTGAATTTACAGCTTTAACTATATGGAGTTTACACAAGACTAGATAATGATCTGATATATCATCGCTTTGCTGCAGAATTTCAACACCATTAACATCAATTCCATGTGACAGTATTAAATCTAGAGTATGATTTCGACTATGAGTAGGTCCTGAAACGTGTTGTCTAACCCCAATAGAGTTCAGAATGTCTATGAATGCTGATCCTAATGCATCTTTTTCATTATCAACATGGATATTAAAATCACCCACAATTAGGACTCTATCTGCAGCCAGCACTAACTCTGATAGAAAATCAGCAAATTCTTTAATAAAGTCTGTATGGTGCCCTGGTGGCCTGTATACAGTAGCCAGTACAAACGTCACGGGGGATTTATCATTAATACTTTTTTCTCTAGATAATTTTATATGAAGCACCATTACTTCAAAGGAGTTATACTTAAAGCCTGTCTTCTGAGAAATACTGAGAATATTGTTATAAATTGTAGCAACACCTCCCCCTTTGCCTTTTGGACGCGGCTCATTTTTGTAACAGTAATCTTGGGGGGTCGACTCGTTTAAAATAATGTATTCATCTGGTTTTAGCCATGTTTCTGTCAAACAGAGCAAATCTAGGTTATGATCATTAATCAAATCATTTACAAAAAGTGCTTTTGTAGAAAGGGACCTGATATTCAGTAAACCAAGTTTTATCAGTTGTTTCTGTGTATTGTAAACATTTTTTATTTGTTGAACATCAATTAAATGGTTACTCATAAATAGTTTTTGACGTTTTCTGTATTTTCTAGTTCGGGGAACAGACACAGTCTCTATAGTGTGATATCTAGGTGAAGGAGTCTCTATGTGCTGAGAATTAACTGACTTCTGTGACGTGAGGCGGCTAGCAGACGGTCGGTTTAGCCAGTCTGTCTGCTTCCTGACCTGGGCTCCAGTTAGTCAAGTATGAACTCTAAGACTATGTGCCAAATTTCTAGAGAGAATAGCAGCACCACCCCAGGAGGGATGAACACCATCTCTTTTCAACAGGTCAGGTCTGCCCCAAAAACTATTGAGTGAAAGCACAATGGGCGCGCGCTGCTCCTGCTCTGCATACGCGCCACTTCTGCGCTGCCTCTGCTCTGCTTACGCATGCGGTGTGAAACCAGGCTCTACTGAAGCGCTTGCACCTGATCAGTGAAATCTTTCTCCTGCTACAATGTGCTGCGGCTGGCAGCTTTGAGCAGGCAGACCATGCACTAGCACAAGTGCGACCACGTCAAATTTTTACTCGCACACTCTCAAAAAATGGTCGCATTTTGGTCGCAGTCTAGAGCGCTGAATATATAAAATAATTTTATAAAATAAAGAAAACAATGATGTGCCGTCTCGTCTTGAACAGGAGCACTTCACAAAAATGAACCGAAAGTCAGAGAATACATGACTCACAGACATGATAAATATATCTATAGAAAGCTTTAAATTACTACTTAACGAAATAAATCAAATCGAAAACAAAAACTCTTTCATTATAATCCGTGAAGATGCACTTCTCTCTAAAGGCGCGTCTAATGAAGAGATGGGAGTCAGGATCATCATCTTCATCTTTGCGACACTGACACAGAAAACACTAGTTTATTAGTAAATAATTCAAATATCTCCTTACTATTTCCCCCAACACATTCATGGTAATTACTTTTGCTGGGGATTTACGCCAAGCTTTATTGCGTGTATTTGAAGCAGAACTCTTCAGCTGCGCTGACGGCTAACTGCTGCTGCGGGACACTAAACACCGTCGAGCTGCTCTTGACAGTCGCGGCAGCACGGTCTCGTGTTGTTTCCACAGCAATTTTTTTCATCACTAATTGATGGATGTCTAAAATATAAACATAAGGAGAAGCCTAAAACAGGCCCGAGGCCCGGCCCGCGTCTGAACTATGACGTAAAAATTAATTGGCCCGATCGAAGCCCGGTCTGGGCCGGGCTGAAATGCAGGGCTCTAGCGTTCCCCTCGGTAGAAATCACGTTTCTCCCTCGGGGGCCCCCTCCCATCGCCGGGCCCTTAGAATCGTCCTAACCTTTCCCCCCCTTACGGCGCCCCTGGGGACAGGACATGTAAATGTAAAGTGTCAATTTCTTTACCTTACAGCTATAGGTTTAAGGCTACTGTAGACTTTCATGTTTTATGCATCCTGTCCAGAAGCTGATTTTTTTTTTCTTCTTCTAGCTATGTGTTCCCATAAAATGCACTTCTTAATTTCAGTAGACATTTTGTACCTTAACTACAGAGATTGGAATGCTATGCAGAACAATACATTTGTATCCATCAGGGTAATTATTGCTACCTAGAGGATCAGTTAGATGGGGAATAAATATAATAAAGTAACATTTGGGCCCTTTTTCTCTCTATCCAAGAGACAACCAAACATCAAGACTGCCAAGAAAAGCAGTGCAACAAGATGCATTTTTAACCCAGAGCCACAGGCATAACAAAGGCTAACACAGAACTCATATAATTAATGAGTAAGTGAAGGCATGTACCTGTGCCAAGCCATTCTGCTCACTTGCTCACTTGCTTTTTTTTTATTTGTGGTGTTTGTGTGTGCGTTTAAAAGCCATTCTAAAGACATAGGCTTCCACACTGATAAAAATGATTTTTTTTTTGGTGAAGTAAATAGTACATAAAAACAAATTAAGCGTTAGCGTTAGTTCTGGCAGGTCACGTGAGTCAAACTTGCATCAGCTGATTCTCAGCTGATCACATCTACCTATAGGAATACGACACCTATCGCGGCATTCCTATATATGCTCTATTCAGTATTAATCAGCAGCTTTTCCCGCTTGCTCGGGAGCAAATCACCCTTCTCCATCCCCAACTCCTCCTTTCGCAGTCAGGACTTGGCTTTCTGATATTCCTTGCTAAATCAGACTCTTTTCTTGAATAATTATACACTTAAATATCATTAAGTACATTAATGATATCTGCTTTGTTCTGTTCTGTTAACCCTCAGGGGGTTATTATTATTGCTGCTCTCCCTGCTCATTCATGATGGGCTGTATGGATGGGCAGGGAGTTTTTGCACAGAACAGAACCATACCGCCAAACCAAACTTTATGCTAAGTATCTATCATTTTGACGATAGTGGTCCTGACAGAAATGTAATTTCTACATTAAATAATTTAGTTCAGGCAAGAATTTAAAAAAATAAAGTAAATTCTATATTAGTACTCAATTTAAGCTTGTAGAAATTAAAGTTTGAACTTATAAGTATATTTTACTTGGAATTGTTTGTTATGTTTACAAGGATTCTTTAAGTAAATATCAAAGTTATGATCCCGTTTTTCCCATCATGCACTGGGGCATGAATAATTAAAAAGGTTAAATTTGTCACTGTTTTTGAGTTATAGTTACACAGTTTTATGGTTGCTTTTGTTGTTAGGTTTAGTAACATACAGTTTTGTGACATCTGGAGTTGATTTTCTACTCAAAATTACCCATTCATACTCACTAACACTATCCACTGATTGTCACCGTCATTGTGTATGGTGTACCAAGTATTGAGGTCTCTGTGTTCAGTTGGGTAATAATTCTATTGGGTGGACATATTATCTTAAAAGAATAACAAGTTGTCTACTTGTTTACTTACATGATTGTAAATTAATCACATGCTTTAATAGCATGGTTGTTTCCCAGTGCTGCATCGATTGAGTAAATTTTAGAAACCACGACTGAGTGAAATGTACTTAAGTATTGCAGATCTAAATTAAAATAATAAAGTAAAAATGACTCAAACTCTAACTGGCCATGTTAAATTTACTTATTTCCTCTACTAATTTTACCTAACTTAGTTAAGTAGATTTTACTTAATTCAATACTTACATTTTACTTAAAATATATGTGTGCAAAAACTTGCCAAATAAAAATTAAGTAAATCTCACTTATTGTTTTTTTCAGTGATGTAATTTTATTCAACAATAACAGGTCAATTGTACAGAGCAGTAACGGTCAAATTTACTTAAAATGTGTTAGTGCAAATTGTTACGAAGATTTTATCAAGTAAATCTTACAAGTTTTATTTTTCAGTGCAAGCATGTTTTATGGCCTACAACATCTCAGACAGACAAGAATGCTGGCAACAATACAGTCTCTGAGAGCTGATGTGTTTAACAGTTTTCCCTGCTTTTGATTTAGTATAGAGCAGTTTCTCAGCCCAGCATCTCCCCAAATCATTCAGACAATCATTTAAACAGAAACAAACATAAATTGAACAAATCTATACGGAACATGGAAATTTTGGGTCGAGACAATAATAATGAACTAGCATGTCTTGATTTGTTGTCGATGACCACAACATCACGGAAATGTTTCTCTGCAGAATGCTAGTGAGTGTTACCCAATCAGTGGGGCATTTTCAAAACATGATGGGCATTTTCAGCTGCTTTACCTGATTTGTTCTAATCCACTGGTGGCTTGGTTTAGGAGTGGGTCTTTGAGTAAAACAGTAACACCCATTGTAGTTTGAAAATGCCCACTGATTGAGAAACACCCATTTTGGTTCTGCATGTGCACTTTTCAGCAGTCTAACTGATTATTCCTTATTAAAACGAAAACAGGTTCATTATATACAGAAGCCTTGTTTGATGAATCACTTGACATAGTTACAGTTCTCTGGCACAATTTCAAACAACTGTGCATCTACTTTATTATTTCTCTATTCCTTTGTTTTACAAGCTTGTTTTTGTGTTTGATTTGTATTGTTACTGGCTTTAATTAGGCACACTAATTTAAAAAAAAAAAAGTATTGAAGTGTTTGAATAAACCATACCTTTTCCTACAAACATTGCTTAAGTAATATTGGTAACACTTTGGCCTTCCGCTTCCGGCGCTGCTGTGTTCAGTCGACGTTAAAGGATGGCTCCGCTCAATTTGTGTTTTTATATACTCTTTTACGTATTTTTACTTTCTCTTTTTACACGCTTAACGTCTGCACTATTTATTTATGACAAAAGAACACTTTTGGACATTGAACACCGCTGCACTAACCTGCTTCTGGACACTTTATCCACGGATCCAGCGTGGCCAGCGGAGATTCTTCGGAACGCCGAGGTTAACAAAGGCCACCCGAATAATCCCAGGAGGCGAAAGAAACACCGCGGGCGACGCGCTGGAATTCGTGACAGACTGAGAAACAAAGCTCACAGCCCCCCTCTCCCCAGTATTCTGCTCGCAAATGTCCAAAAAGTTTCCAACGGGACATTAGGGACTGTAACATCCTTTGTTTGTCTGAAACATGGCTCACTCCCTCGGTCCCGAACACCGCTGTAACACCGTCTGATAACTTTTCTGTTTTACAGATGGACAGAACAGCCGAGGCCGGAAAAATCAAGGGTGGTGGAGTGTGTTTCATGATTAACAAGAAATGGTGCGACCCCAGGAATATCTCCATTCTGTCGCGTTCCTGCTCGCCTCATCTGGAACATCTCTCCATTATCTGCCGCCCATTCTATTTACCCCGCGAGTTCTCCGCGGTCATCTCTACTGCCGTTTACATTCCACCTCAGGCAGACACGAGCTTGGCTTTGTCCAAACTCCACGAAGAGCTCAGCGGCTACATCAACAAACACCCTGATGCTGCCTCTATCATCGCAGGGGACTTTAACAAAGCCAACCTCAGGAAGGTCATGCCGAACTTTCACCAGCATGTATCCTGTCCAACTAGAGGACCGAATACACTGGATCATTGCTACACTCAGTTCAAGAATGCCTATAAAGCTCGTTCCCTGCCGGCTTTTGGTAAATTGGACCACGTGGCCATTTTCCTCACACCGGAATATAAACAAAGGATTGTTCAGGAATCCCCGGGGGTGAGGGAAGTGACGCGGTGGTCCTCCCACTCTGAAGCTATGCTACAGGCGTCTCTTGATGACGTCGACTGGGACATGTTCCGGGCGAGTTCAGCTGACGTCAGCGAGTTCACGGATGTAGCATTAAGCTTTGTTTACATGCTAACTGACCAAGCCACTGAAACGGTAACAATAAGGACATTCTCTAATCAGAAACCGTGGGTGGACAGAACAATCCGGGCTGCGGTTAACCAACGCACTGCCGCATACAACGCTGGTCTTCTGTCAGGAAACATGAGCGATTACAAAGCATCATGTTATGCTCTCCGACGGGCAGTTAGAGCTGCTAAACTCCGATACAGAGAGAGAATTGAGTCACATTTTCAGCTCAATGACTCTCGACGCATGTGGCAGGGACTGAAGACCATCTGTTCCTCTGGAAATAACCCCTCCGCCGAGGTGAGTGCAGATCCATTGCTGGCCGAAGAGCTAAACACCTTCTACGGCCGCTTCGAATGCAACGGCAGCGCGACTCTGCCGATCAGCGCGTCAGGAAGCAGCAGACAGAGCAGCGATGTTGATCATGTTATCACCGTGTCGGAGGACGAGGTTCGGAGAGAATTAAGGAGAGTAAACATCAGGAAAGCCGCCGGACCTGATGGGATTACCGGCCGCGTTCTGAGATCATGCGCCGATCAGCTTGCTGGTTTGTTTACTTCCATCTTTAATGAGTCCCTTGCTACCTCTGTGATTCCCACCTCATTTAAGAAATCTGTCATCATCCCTGTGCCTAAGAACAGTAAACCCTCTTGCCTGAATGACTATCATCCAGTTGCCCTCACATCAACAGTCATGAAGGTTTTTGAGAGACTTTTAAAGAAACACATATGCTCCTCCATCCCTGCTACCTTGGACCTTCTTCAGTTTGCCTATCGCCCAAATAGGTCTACTGATGATGCCATCTCTCAGGTACTGCACTCCTCCCTCACTCATATTGACAGCAAAAATGGCAACTATGTCAGACTGCTATTCATTGACTATAGCTCAGCTTTCAATACTATAGTCCCCTCCAAGCTAGCTGTCAAACTCTCAGACCTCGGCCTAAACACTACACTCTGTGACTGGATCCAAGAGTTCCTCTCCGGCAGACCACAAGTGGTGAAAATGGGCCAGTTCACCTCCAACTCCATCACCCTGAACGTAGGAGCCCCGCAGGGCTGCGTTCTGAGTCCCCTGCTCTACTCTCTCTACACACACGACTGTGTGTCCTCTCACAGCTCCACTTCTATTGTTAAATTTGCTGATGATACTGTGGTTCTGGGCCTCATTTCCAACAATGATGAGACCGCATACTTGGGTGAGGTAGAGAGACTAACATCATGGTGCCAGGACAACTGTCTCTCTCTGAACGTGAGCAAAACTAAAGAGCTGATTGTAGACTTCAGGAAGAGACAGCAGCGGCCCTACACTCCTCTTATGATCAGCGGGACCCCTGTGGAGAGGGTGAGCAGCTTCAAGTACCTCGGTGTAAACATCTCCGAGGACCTGACTTGGACTGCACACATTCAAACACAAGTCAAGAAAGCCAGGCAAAGACTGTACCATCTGCAACAGCTGAGGAAATTCAGGGTCTCACCAGCAATCCTGAAAACGTTCTATTCAGGGGCCATAGAAAGTGTATTGACTCAGTGCATCTCAGTGTGGTACAGTAACGCCACAAATCAGGACTGCAAAGCTCTGCAGAGAGTCGTGCGCTTAGCTGAGCGCATCTCTGGGTCTGCCCTCCCCTCTCTGCAGGACATCTACCTCAAACGCTGCAAAAGCAGAGCTGCAAAAATAATCAAGGACTCAAATCACCCCGGTAACCGTCTTTTCATCACACTGCCATCGGGCAAGCGCTTCAGAAGCGTGTTGGCAAAAACTGAGAGACTGAGGAGGAGCTTCTACCCTCTGGCCATCAGGCTCCTAAACTCAGTCTCATAACATCTACAGGACTCATTTAATTAACTGTAACACCCATCATTCTCCATCTTCCGCATTGCTGCTATGTGTACATACCCGGTACAACCTGTTTGCACATTCCTCTTGCACATCCCTGGTTATATTAATATTTATTAAATCCACAGTAGACTGTATTGCACATTTTAGTTCATTGCACATTTTACTCCTTATTTTATTTTATTGTTTTTACTTATTATTTTTTTATCTTATTCCTACCTATATTTAAATATATGCTCCTGTGTTATGTATCATCTTTTATTTTTATTTTTTTGCACTGTCCATTGAGCGGACCTGTCCTGACCTACATTTCACTACTGATTATACCCTGTATGATTGTGTATGTGACAAATAAACAAGAACCTTGAACCTTGAACTTTATTTTGTCCCCTTATGAGTTTTGGTGATAAGTAATGCTGCACCTACATGTGAATCAACTCTCATTAGAGTGTTAGTAGACTGTCTGTTTAATATCTGCTCACATTTTATTGTGATTGTTCCCCAATACAAATTCTACTGACTATAAGTAACTATAAGTAATTGGCAAGGCTTCAAAATTTATTTTTTTTACTATTTTTTACCAGATGGTGCCATTTTTTCAGGTTTGGCCTATAAAGCAAATACTCGCTTCATTCCTGTTTTCTGCTTCTGCATATTATAGAGCCTATTGGATAAATAATGCAGCTATAATTGTATGGGTGTGTTGCTATGGATGTCAGAGTGTGGTTTGTATGTGTGTCATAAAAAAATTGTGTGTGTGCGTGTGTGTTCTTGTAATATTTGAGAGAGAAAAACTCACAAATCAAAGCAAACTGTGTGCACTAGTTGAGTTTTGCTGGCATCTGATGGGGAAAATTTGGTACTGCGTCCAAACAAAATCTTACTGAAAGCTCTTTTTTGAGATATCAACCTCAAATTTGGAACTCAACTTTGGATTTATGGCTTTGATTTTCTAGCATCAAAGAGTTCAACATGTTTCATAAAATATATATTTTATATAAAATATTATTCATAAATCATTTTCATAAACTTAAACCTCTATAACTTATTTTTTGGTTTCACTTTTTAAACTTTTTTACTTCAACAATAATTTGCCATGGGTCTTCTTTAAAATGAGACCAAACTTAAGTCTGTGCTCCCAAGCATCACATTTTTATGACAGTTTTTTTACATGGACATTTTTGTCCACTATGGACCAATGTGTAACTTTTTTATTATTATCAGGGATCATGTCACCGGTCAAGATATTTGCAGAGCTTTAACAAAGCATTTCAGTAAAATTTAAAATTGTTAGCTCTTCCTCACCCCCCTCCCTGTCCACTTCATCTTACAAATTTTCCAGTAGGTCAGACTCCAGCATTCCACTGCTGCACAGAAACCTGGGGTCTGACTTCTTATGAAGTTGTTGTGTGAACAAGAAAGGGTCTGAGATCACTTCAGTGCTGAAGAGGACCAAAAAAGTACTAGGTTCTCTTTTGAGTCCACTATATGTGACCTGTGCTGGCAAAATGAGCCACAATGAGTAAATTTTAGTTATTTCAATTATTTAACTAAAATTGTTAATGATTCTTAATTTACAGATCTTCAAAATAATGCATGATTTGTTAGAATTGGACGAAAAATGACTGCGCTAAACCTGTTTGAAGTCGATAGAGTCAACAAAGTCAATTAAGAGAAAAATCGAGTTAAAGTTTTCTGAAGGTCCAAAAGCAAAATCACCTAGCAATGTTGCATCTTTTTCTCCAGTTCTATGATAATACGTACTATATTAATAATCACAATATAGCTTTTTTTATCCTTGTTATTATAAGAACAGATGCAAAAAAAAAAAAAACAATAAAACAAATATAACAAAAATAATGCGTTACCTTTTTTTTCATTTTACATTTAAACAAAAGCATTCATGTCAGAAAAAAAATTATCAAATGTTAAATTAATAATTAAATTATAAATTAATTATTAAAACTACAAAAGCAGTTCAATCCAGAGCAGCAAGTGAATCCCGCTTTTCTTTTATTGTTAGATTAACATTAAAGGGTTAGTTCACCCAAAAAATAAAATTAGCCCATGTTTTACTCACCCTCAAGGCATCCTAGGTGTATATGACTTTATTCTTTCAGACGAAGCCAATTGGAGTTATATTAAAAATCATCCTTGCTCTTCAAAGCTTTAGAATGGCAGTAGATGGGTGTTTTTTTTTTTCAACAGTCCAAAAGTAGTCAAATAAAGTGCGCGTATCATAGTAAAACGTGCCTCACATGGCTCAAAGGGGGTGAATAAAGGCCTCCTGTAGCGAATCGTTGCACTTTTGTAAGAAAAATGTCCATATTTAAAATGTTATAAATACTTTTTTCTCACTTCTGCTGACTGTAAAAGATTATGTTTGCGTGAATACTTAAATACTGTAATTCTGTTATATGTGTATATCACACCATCTGTGTCGTCTTTATGTGCGCTTTGGATGATAGTCAGCACAAGAAGCGCTCTCAGAAAACGTACAAATAAAATAATTTTAGATGTTTAATTACATTTTGGAGCACTGGGATCACTAGATGAGGGCGTAATGAACTCATTTTTGTAAACAACCTCAAATTCGACTAAAATTGACATTTTTGTACCTTGTTTTGCCTGTAGCTCAAAATTTGCCCATGCACATTCTGATTCATTTTGCCAGCATGGGTCGCATATTGTTAACACCAAAAGGGACTGAGGTCACTTTCAGCTGGTTCCCTTTCTGGTTCACTTTAAGTGAACTGGGTTTGGTTCTTTTAAAATGAACTATATGTAAAAACACTCTTAAAGACAAGGTAGGTGATTCAAAAACATTTTTTGTTATGCTGGTTGAAAGT
Source organism: Schizothorax lantsangensis (assembly GCA_027422415.1). NCBI lineage: Eukaryota > Metazoa > Chordata > Actinopteri > Cypriniformes > Cyprinidae > Schizothorax > Schizothorax lantsangensis. Next base: position 95,280 of record JAPDDO010000285.1, read on the forward strand.
CATTTCACATCCCGATAGTAATCACTAAGTTAATTGGTCTAAATTTATTTACATGTATTTTTATCATCTATGGAAGGCGACGGACCATAACATGTCTGAACACTATGATTGGCTGACCTGCCTGCCTGTCAAAATATGTCTCTTTTTGTAATTGATTGTGTCCAACTGTTTAAAAAATAAAGTGACTCAACAGCTGGAAAATGTGGCATTTTAGGTTTCCCCAAAACTTTGAAATGGTCAAGAATTTGTTGAAGTTCAGTTGAAATGGAGTTGAAATATTAATGTTGTTTCAACATTAAATGGCAACATTGTTTTATGTTGACATTTCAGTAGTATTTTTAGTGTTTCAAACAAAAGTGATTCAGATTCATTTAGTCATTTGGCAGACGCTTTTATCCAAAGCGACTTACAATTGGGGAATACATAAAGCGATTCATCTTTAAGAGGCAATCAGACAGAAGAAGTGCTCATAACACCAAGTCTCAGTCATTGTTCAAATAAGTACAAGCTAGCAAGGGAAGGAGAGAAGGATAAAGGGAAAGGTTTTTTTTTTTTTAACAAGTTTAGGATGAAGTCAAGTAGTGCCGAAAGAGATGAGTTTTCAGTTGTTGCTTGAAGATTGACAGGGATCCAGCATTCCGGATAGGGGTGGGAAGATTATTCCACCATCCAGGAATGGTGAATGAGAATGTTCTGGAGAGTGATTTTGAGCCTCTCTGTGATGGTACCACAAGGCGTCGCTCACTAGCAGATCTCAGACTTCTGGAGGGGATGTAGGTTCGTAATAGTGAGTGGAAGTAGGAGGGTGCTGAGCCTGTGGTCGTTCTGTATGCAAGCATCAGTGTCTTGAACTTGATGCGAGCTGCCACTGGTAGCCAGTGCAATGAGATGAAGAGAGGTGTAACATGGGTTCTTTTGGGCTCATTGAAGGCCAGTCGTGCCGCTGCATTCTGAATCATTTGTAGAGGTTTGATTGTGTTTGATGGAAGTCCAGCCAGGAGAGCATTGCAGTAGTCCAGCCTAGAAACGACAAGGGCCTGGACAAGAAGTTGTGCAGCATGCTCTGTCAGAAAGGGCCTGATTTTTCTGATGTTGTGTAGCGCAAACCTGCAAGATCGAGCAGTCTTTGCAATGTGCTCTTTGAAGGTAAGCTGGTCATCAAAGATTACACCAAGATTTCTGACCGAAGTTGATGGGGTAATTATTGATGTGCCTAACTGAATCGAGAAGTCATGCTGTAGAGTCGGAGTGGCAGGGACGACAAGAAGCTCAGTCTTTGCCAGGTTGAGCTGTAGGTGATGTTCTTTCATCCATGCCGAGATGTCCACCAGGCAGCCTGAGATCCGTGCAGCTACCGTTGGATCATCTGGTTGAAAAGAGAGATAGAGCTGTTTGTCATCGGCGTAGCAATGGTAGGAGAAGCCATGTGCCTGTATGATGGGTCCCAGTGATGTAGTGTATGTGGAGAAGAGGAGGGGTCCAAGAACCGATCCCTGAGGAACCCCAGTGACCAGTTGATGTGCTTTGGATACCTCCCCTCCCCAGGCCACCCTGAAAGACCTACCGGTGAGATAGGATTCAAACCAGCGAAGTGGAATCCCAGTGATGCCCAGCGATGAGAGGGTGGACAGGAGGATCTGATGATTGACAGTGTCAAAAGCAGCAGAAAGATCCAGCAGAATGAGGACTGATGATTTGGAATCGGCCTTTGCGATTCGCAGGGCTTCAGTGACTGAGAGTAGCGCAGTCTCTGTTGAATGGCCACTCCTGAAACCTGACTGTTTAGCATCCAGTTTGTTGTACTGTGGAATAACAGTGAGAGCTGGTTGAAGACAAGTGGTTCGAGTGTTTTCGCAACGAATGGAAGGAGAGAGACAGGTCTGTAGTTTTCTAAAAGAGAAGTGTTTAATGTAGGTTTTTTGAGCAGTGGGGTTACCCGGGCCTGCTTGAACGCTGTGGGGAAGATGCCAGTGCGGAGAGATGTGTTGATAATGTGTGTGAGTGCCGGTAAGAGTGTGGGAGAGATTGCTTGGAGAAAGTGAGAGGGGATTGGGTCAAGAGGACATGTTGTAGGATGGCTGGAGAGGAGAAGTTTGGATGCTTCCGCCTCAGTGAGGGGACAGAAGGAGAAGATGGGAGTTTGAGCAGTGGATGTGGTTGGTTGGAGGTCCTGTGTGTGTGGAGGTGAGAACTGGTTCCTGATTGTTCTAGTTTTGTCTGTGAAAAAAGTGGCAAAGTCGTCAGCTGTTATAGAAGTGGTGGGCGGTGGTGGAGGGGGACAGAGGAGAGAATTAAATGTTCTGAAGAGATTACGCATGTCTGGAGCGCTGTTGATCTTGTTGTGGAAATGTGAGGATTTGGCAGTGTGGACTTCAGTAGAGAAAGATGAAAGCAAAGACTGATACCTAGTCAGGTCCGACGGATCGTTTGATTTGCGCCATTTTCTCTCTGCCGCTCTGAGTTTGGTCCGATGCTCACGAAGAACATCGGATAACCAGGGGTTAGAAAGGGCAGCCCGTGCTGGCCTGGAGGAGAGAGGACAAATGTTGTCTAGACAAGAGGTTAAGGTAGAGCATAAAGTGTCAGTAGCTGCATTCACATCCAGAGATGTGAAATGGGTAGGTGAGGGAAGAGAGGAGGATACTACAGAGGAAAGAAGGGAAGGGGAAAGGGAGCGTAGGTTATGTCTGAAAGTAACCGGTAAGGGAGATGGTGGCACCCGGGTAGCAAAATGTAAGGTAAATGTAATGAAGAAATGGTCAGAGATATGTAGTGGTTGTACCAGAATGTTATCTGCAGTACAGTTGCGTGTGTAAATTAAATCAAGTTGGTTGCCTGATTTGTGCGTGCTAGTAGTGGTAAGGCATTTGAGATCAAATGAAGCTAGGAGTGAATGGAAGTCTGTAGCATAAGGCCTGTCTAGTTGAATGTTGAAATCGCCAAAGACTAAGAGTGGAGTGCCATCCTCCATGAAAGAGGACAGCAGGCCGTCCAGCTCCTCTAGGAAGGTGGCTAGAATTTGGCCAGGGTGACGGTAGATTACTACTATCTGGAGTTTTATAGGAGCTGTTACAATAATCGCATGAGATTCAAATGAGTTGTGATTGCCTAGGGGAGAGTGGGTTGAGTATTTCCAATTGTTTGAAATGAGCAGACCAGTGCCCCCACCCCGGCCAACTTGCCTTGGGGTGTGAGAGAAAGAGAAATTGTGAGAGAGAGCAGCCGGGGTAGCTGAGTCTTCTGGACGAATCCAGGTCTCAGTCAAGCCCAAGATGCTGAGTGTGGATTGTAAGGAAAAAGCAGAAATTAAGTCAGCTTTGTTGACAGCTGACTAGCAATTCCAAAGACCCACAGAGAAAGAAAGAGGTGTAGTAGAAGATGTAGCAATAGGGCGCAGGTTAGCAGGATTACGTTGCCGTCTGCGTGTGTTTTTAGAGCGTGGTTGAGAGAGAACAGGAATGGTTTGGAAACACATGATAGAGGTGGAGGGATAGAGGATAGGGAAGGAGAGTGTGTGAGGGAAGATAGAAATGATACTTAAGTGTGTGCTCGGTGTCGTTGCTCGGTTGAATTCGCGCAGGAAAAAGTCGTCCGTCTTTACACTCGTTGGTCTTCACACGAGGAGGCTGATCACGACGGCTGAACGCTTCCGCAGACGCTTCAGCGTCAGCGCTCTGACATCAAATAAATACAGTCTAGGAGACTAGAGTGAAAACAGCTGAGGCCGGCTTCTGCTCAGCACAGCCAATAACCTTAAAGGACTGCTAATTGCTCAATAAGAAACTAAACACTTCGCACAATCACACAGGCTCGTTCTTAGCTGAGGCGCAAATTATTCTAATTACCAGTAAGTGCAATCAAACATAAACCTCAACGAAAATGCACAATAGAAATTCAACATCACATTGTAATATTGACCCAACATTATCTTTGTTCTTCTTCTTCTTCTTCTTCTTGTTAATTTCAACATGGTTTCAACAACAGTGATGTAGAATTAACATCATTATGTAATGCTGATTCAGTGACACTGCTATTGTTTTTTTTTTGTTATGTTGAACCAATGTCGCTTCATGACACTTGAGCAACACTGACCTAACATTGTTTCAATGGTTGCTTGCTATCTGGGTAGTTGGCCACATGATAACAGAATATCTAAAAACTAATTAATTGGATATAGTATCTTAGGGGATAGAGTTAAGAATAACACTTGCAGAGAGACAATCCAACTGACTCAATAACCCAATAACATGAATTATTCATAAGCAAGTTCCCTGTGTGGCAGTTTTCAGACATGGTAGATAAATGAAAAAGGAAAAAAAGGGAAAAGAAGAAAAAAAGGTCAAGATAAAGTCATGGAACAACAATGTACCATTTTGCTTATTTAAATGTTTTTCATTGTGTAATCAAGTTAAGTCACCTTTGTTTATATAGTGCTTTAAACAATACAGATTATCAAAGCAACCTTACAGTGTTAAACAGGAAAATAATGTTTCAGTGATGCAGACAAAATTCAGTTCTGCTGTAAAGCAACTGTAAAATGAGGATCTGGTCTGGATATGGACTGGATCTGGGTGACTACGGTGACCTCAAAATAAAAAAAATTAAGCAGACAGACTAACATTACTGTAGATGCCATTCATCTTGTAACAAGTACATTGGATGTTAAAGGAAGTTTATCTAATTAATGCAGCAGCAATCCTTTAACAGATTTGAACTAAGGGAATGTGATAGTGTGTTATGTGTATGCCAGGATAAAGAGATGGGTCTTTAATCTAGACTTTGTCATGTTATACCTAAGAATGTGTATTTTTGGTTCCGGTTCTGTTTTACAGACTGGGGAAATTATACCAAAGTATGTGTAGTACACTAATGTGTAAATAATGCCATGTGTGGTACACTAATTTTCAAGTTTCAAGTTTTATTTGTCACATACACGACTATACAGAGAGTGTATAACCAGCAGTGAAATGTGAGTCAGGTCCGCTACATGGACAGTGCAAATAATGTAGAATACAACACAAGGGAAGTATACATAAAATAAAATGAATAAAAAATAAGATATAAAGAACAAAATATAAAATATAAAAGAATGTGCATGACAGTATGCTGTAGAATTAAATATTAAGATAAGCATGACTGTATGAGAGAGGAATGTGCAAACAGGTTGTACATGGTTGACGTAGCAGCAATCTCAAAAAAAAAAAAAAAAAATAAGATACCAAGACACAGAAAGTGTTGTGTGCAAATGACACTGTCAGTATGAGGTAGAGAATAATGAATATCTTACTGATTGTTAGTGATTATAAAGTGATTATAAATTAAGTAATGATGATGTTAAGAGTCTGAGTTTGAGTGTAGGAGCCTGATGGCCTGGGGGAAGAAACTCCTCCTAAGTCTCTCAGTTCTTGCCATCAGGCAGCGGAAGCGCTTACCAGATGGCAGCAAAGTGAAAAGACAGTTACCGGGGTGATTTGAGTCCTTGGTGATTTTGACAGTTCTGCTTCTGCAGCATTTGAGGTAGATGTCCTGCAGAGAGGGGAGAGCAGACCCTGAGATGCGCTCAGCTAAGCGCACAACTCTCTGCAAGGCCTTGCAGTCTTGACTGAAGCTGTTTCCATACCACACTGAGATGCACTGAGTCAATACACTTTCTATGGTCCCTGAATAGAAAGTTTTCAGGATTGTTGGAGAGACCCTGAATTTCCTCAGCTGTCGCAGATGGTACAGTCTTTGTCTGGCTTTCTTAACCTGTGTTTGAATGTGTGTAGTCCAAGTCAGGTCCTCGGAGATGTTTACACCGAGGTATGAAGCTGCTTACCCTCTCCACAGGGTTCCCACTGATCATAAGAGGAGTGTAGGGCAACAGGTGTCTCTTTCTGAAGTCCACAATCAGCTCTTTAGTTTTGCTCACATTCAGAGAGAGACAGTTGTCCTGGCACCATGATGTAAGTCTCTCCACCTCATCCAAGTATGCGGTCTCATCATTGTTGGAAATAAGGCCCAGAACCACAGTATCATCAGCAAATTTGATAATAGATGTGGAGCTGTGAGAGGACACGCAGTCCTGGAATGTGGAATGAATGCCATGTGTGTCGGTGCTTAATGAAATAGCAACAATAACTTTGAATCTTTGAATCATTTGTAACATAACGTGGTGTCAGAAATCAGGACTGGTGAACACTGACGTATTTATGATTAAAATGCCAGTGAAACTAGACCCAAGGTGAGTGCGAAATCCACAGAGCACAAGGATATATCTGCCAGTGGATGTGAAAGATGCAGGCAAGCAAAGTGCTGGAGAGGCAAGTGAGGAGAGCAGCGCACAAACGCATGCAAAACCATTTCAAAAAGTCAACATTGAAACAAAGTAAGAGAACTTTGAGTAATTTCTAATCATGGAAATGTTAAATCCATCATCACCTATGCAGCTCACCAGTAATCTTGCTGACAACTGGAATTGCGGCTACTGCTTCTCACAGATTGAGCCAAAGTAAGCCCACATTAATTACTTTTGACCAATCGCGTTTCTCTCTGTGGCTTACTTTTGACCAATCACATTTATCTCCTGTGGCTTCCCAGGTAGCCAGCGCAATCGGGCCAATTGCGGCTGAGTGTCAGCTCACTCGGCAGTGTTCTGGCAGCGGTTCTGGCCCAGTAATGGTTTCCAGATTTGGCTAGGCTTTGGATGTGCGGATCTGGCCTGATTTGCACTGAGACATGGCACATTTAGCCACATTCGGCCCGATTAAGGACCATAAGGCCTGGACTGATTTTGGCTGAGATATGGGCATGCATACCCCGACCAGTTTAGGTTGTGTGCTGGGGGTGGGTCTCCATTTACAATGTGGTAAATAATATGTAGCAATGACACAAACTTAAACATAATATATTTTACCTGCCCATGTTATGTTATTTTCTTTTGTGTATTTTTTATTTTAATTCCTATTAATATTTTTTTCCTTTTATCCAACATTCTCTTTTTTCTTTAACTACATTTGGAAATTAATGATTTCATTAATTTAATTAAACAAGCTTAACATTATTTTTGCTATATAAGTTTCAAGACATGCGTACTAGCTTTGACGTCTAATGACAAAACCTGACACGCTTTTTGTGCTGCTAATTGCCAGAAGACCTGAAGAACTTGCTACCCTGGTGAGTAAACATTTGACAATCTAACATATAATATCATTTTAATAAACTGTTCTACACATATAATATCAAAGTAATGTTTATTTATAATGAAGCTATAATTGTGAGTTTGCTGACATAGTGCTAGAGTTTAGCTCCAACCATAATCAAGCACACCTGATCCAGCTAATCAAGGTCTTCAGGATTAGTAGAAACTTCCAAGCAGGTGTGAGTTGGAGCTGGTTGGAGCTAAACTGTGCAGAGTTGCGGCCCTCCAGGAATTGAGTTTGACACCACTGGTCTATAGTATTGCGACTGATCTCTCTCTCTTTTTTTTTTCAATCAGTACTGGCAGTGCATCAGATGGAGAGATTGAAAAGTTCATCAAAAGATGGCTGCTGCTCACTTTGGACAGAGATGGGGGAAGAAAAGAGCAGGCCCGAATGCAAACAAATTCTTCCAAAGGTATGTTCCAAATGATAAGATTTACCAGAGTTACCATTCATGTTATCAGTCTGAGATTGTCAGAATAACCATACGGGTCATTGTCTGTTCCCCTTTTTGTCTCTCTTTCTGTTCTGTCAATCTGTCCCTCTTTTAGGGTACGCTTACTTGAGTGATTCATTTTCAGGTTTCAATGGCGGCAGAAGAATCAGGAAATGAGTGTCCTCGCTCGGGGACTGACTCCACCTGACCTTATTGCTGTGGCTGATATGCAGCTTCCTCCGCCGAGGGAAAAACGAGAGAAAAACAGGTCCGCCTGCTCCTGTGTCTACTGCTCCTGTGTCCCATTACACCCAGAAGAACAGGCACCGGCGGGCCCTGGAGAATGAAAGCGGAGTCCACAAGTGGAAGTATGTGCAAGGGGTTACCTTTAATATGTGCAGCAAATGTGGGAAGCCCAAAACTAAAGAGTTTGGTCATAGCCGATATGGTAATACTAAATTTTGCTTGCATACCTCAAATGGCAAATCTTTAGCTGAGTGGTTGGCAGAACGGCGCCAGCAAAATAAATGCCAAATTCCACCTCCTCGATAAATAATATCTTTCCTGTATATATTTTGTATATATTACATAGGCCCACTCTCTCATATTCTCCTGTATATATTGTGTGTATGTACGTGTGTGTGTGTGTTTATATATATTGTGGCGAGCAATTGACAATTGTGTGAATAAATCACCCACCGGGGTTAATTCAGCTACAACGGTGTCTGTGCTCTCATTCACCCCGCTCCATATGGTGGAGAATGCGGGCAGATGGTGAATTGAGATGAAGATCACTAGGCCAGGTTGTTGGTTTCTTCTGTCTCTCACTTTCAGGAAGCCGCTCTCTCCCACGACGATGGAAGAGATAATCCGCCGCCTCACCGAAGTAACGGCTCAGCAGCAGCTGTTTACAGAGAGGTTAGCAGCTCGGCAGGAATATACTGACCGGGTTGTCACGCAGCTTCAAGCCAGCGCTGCGGTTCGCCCTCCCCTCCCAGACGCGGGTGTTAAGGCCCATCAACTGCTGGTACGGCTGACGGACCAGGATGATGTGGAAGCCTATCTACACACCTTTGAGGGGATAGCGACCCGAGAGGGCTGGGTCCGAGAAGAGTGGGCTCGTCTTATCGCTCCCTTCCTGACCGGGGAAGCGCAATGAGCCTATTATTCTTTACAAAGTCCCCGAAACTAACGGTATGATGATTTGAAGGCCGAGATACTCGCCCGGGTGGGGTTATCGCCAACATGTGCGGCCCAGCAGTTTCACCAGTGGACCTATGATGAGAAGAAGGCCGTGCGGTCCCAGGCTGGCCATTTCGCACACCTCGCTCACCTGTGGCTGTTCGCCGGGGCTCTGTCGGCGGACAAAGTCGCCGAAAGAGTGATTGTGGATCGTCTGCTGTGAGCCCTTCCCAGGACACTGAGACGCCCGGTCAGTATGCGTAACCCCCTGGACATTGCCGAGTTGGTGGAGGCGGTCAAGTTGGCCGAGGCGGCCATCGCCCGAGATGCCGGAGAGAGAGCGGATCGGAGCGGTGTCCGCTCGAAGGCATCCGGCACACCGTAAGCAGGCCAACAGTCCCCGAGGTTATGGATGAGCCCATGCCCAGCGAACCCCTGGACCCCCCTGGCCGTGCGTGGATGGCCGGCTGCATCCTACATCGTGCGGTTCCTGCCACAGCCCCCGGTCGGTCAGTGAAAGTAGATGGCAAGACAATATCAGCAGTGCTGGACTCAGGCATCTCGGTAACGTTAGCCCAACCCTCTGTGGTCAAACCGTGGCCGGACCAGAAGACAGCACTACCATCACGTGTGTACACGGAGATACACGTTATGTTCCAGCCCGCACCGTGCATATCTCGACTGAACATGGATCCTGGCCGATAGAGGTCGGCATTGTGGCCGATTTACCCGACCCGCTACTGCTGGGGAGGGACTGGCCGGGGTTCGACCGCCTTCTGTCCGCTGTGGTGCAACCGGCCGAGAAGACCCGGGGACCTCGGAGGAGGACAGCCCGGGGACCGCCCGCCAGACGGACGGCGCTGCTGGCCACCGACAGCGAGAGGGAGGGTGAGTCAACTAATAAAAATTTGGCCAATGTCTATGCTGATGTCTTCCAGCAGGTGACGACAGGGGGCTCTTTTTCCCATGAGCAGAGAGAAGATGAACACCTCCGACACTGCTGGGAACAGGTGCGTCGAGTCGACGGCGAGGATTGACTTCCGCCGCCGCATCCCCTCCCTCACTTTGTTATTAACAATGGCCTGCTGTATTGTGTAGCCCACAGACGGGGGGAGAAAAAACTACTGCTGGTAGTTCCCAGGGCCAAGGCGGAGACGGTCATCGAGCTGGCCCACTCTCACCCCATGGCTGGTCATCTGGGAGTGTTGAACACGGTGCAAAGGATCCAGGATCGTTTCCACTGGCCTGGGCTAGATGGAGAGGTGAAAAAATTCTGCCAAGCTTGCTCTACTTGCCAAAGAACGTCTCCTCGGCGTCCTCCCCCCAGCCCACTAATTCCGCTGCCTGTCATAGAGGTGCCTTTCGAGCGGATCGGAATGGATCTGGTAGGCCCGCTACCGAAGTCTGCCTGAGGTCATGAGCACATTCTTGTCATCCTGGACTACACCACCCACTATCATGAGGCCATCCCACTCCGCAAGGCCACGGCAAAAAAAACATTGCCAAGGAGTTGTTCCTTCTTGCCAGCCGGGTGGGAATTCCGAAGGAAGTACTGACTGACCAGGGCACTCCATTCATGTCCCGGGTAATGGCGGACCTCTGCCAGCTTCTACAGGTAAAGCAGTTGTGGACGTCGGTTTACCACCCACAAACCGACGGCTTGATGGAAAGATTCAATAAAACCCTGAAGCAGATGCTCCACCGGGTAGTAGCCAAAGACGGGCGCGACTGGGACCTCATGATCCCGTATGTGCTGTTCGGAGTACGGGAGATTCCACAAGCCTCCACAGGTTTTACGCCCTTTGAGCTGCTATTCGGAAGACAACCCAGAGGCCTATTGGATGTGGCCAGAGAAGCTTGGGAGAACCAGCCTAACCAGAACCGCAGCCTAGTGGAGCACGTACGGGACATGAGAGAGAGGATCGACCAAGTGATGCCGCTGGTCCGGGAGCACCTCGTCATGACCCAGAGCGCCCAACAGAGACTCTACAACCGGGAGTTCCAGCCGGGAGATCGCATCATGGTCTTGGTCCCGACAGCTGCCTCAAAATTACTGGCCAGCTGGCAAGGGCCCTACACCGTAGTGGAGCGGGTGGGTCCAGTTACCTATCGGGTTCGCCAGCCAGGAAGAAGATGGGTAGAACAAATTTACCACGTAAACTTATTAAAGAAGTGGATGGCACGGCCTGAAGAACTCGCCACCTTTGCCCAGTCTCAACCACCGGTTGTGCATGTCGACTCTCAGCTGTCGGGATCACAGAAGACCGAATTGGAACACCTGGTCAGTCAGTTTTCGGATGTGTTCAGCAAGACCCTGGTCAGAACGACAGTCATATACCATGAAATCCGCACACCACCTGGAGTCGTTGTCCGGCAACGGGCCTACCGGATACCAGAGGCTTGCCGGCCGGCGATAGAGGAAGAGGTGAAAAAGATGCTTGAATTGGGGGTCATCGAACTATTGCGCAGCCCCTGGGCCAGCCCTATCATCATGGTCCCCGAGCCGATAACACCCTCCGCTTCTGCAACGACTTCAGGAAGTTGAATGAGGTCTCCACCTTCGACGGCTATCCCATGCCCCGAGTGGATGAACTGTTGGCTCGATTGGGAAAGGCCAGGTACATATCCACATTAGACCTCACCAAAGGCTACTGGCAGGTGCCTCTGTCGCCCTCGTCCAGAGAAAAGACGGCCTTCAGCACCCCCAGTGACCACTGGCAGTACCGGTTCTCCCGTTCGGGCTTCACGGGGCTCCCGCCACGTTTCAAAGGCTAATGGATGTGATACTCCGACCCCACCAGGAATATGCTGCGGCTTACCTTGACGATGTTATTATCCACTCGGAAAGCTGGGAAGCCCCCGGAAGTGTCATCTCGGCCTGACGGAAGCGAAGTACCTGGGATACAAGATCGGCCGGGGACTCATCATGCCACAGGAAAAGAAAGTGGAAGCTGTCAGGAAGTTCCCCCGGCCCACCAACAAAACCCAGGTACGGGCTTTCCTGGGGTTGGCAGGCTATTACCGATGTTTTATCCCCAATTTCTCCTCTATAGCCAGCCCCCTGTCAGATCTGACCAAGAAGGGGCAGCCAGAGAAGGTGAACTGGACGGCAGAGGCCCTGAAGAAGGCCCTCACGTCTTCCCCGGTCCTCCACACCCCGGATTTCAGTTGCCCCTTCATCCTATACACCGACGCCTCCGGTACCGGGCTGGGAGCAGTCCTTTCCCAGCCAAGGACGGACAGGAGCATCCCGTGGTCTACATCAGCCGCAAGCTCTCCCCCGCGGAAACAAGGTTACGCGGCACTCGAAAAGGAGGCCCTGGCCATAAAGTGGGCATTCCTGGAGCTAAAGTACTACCTCTGGGGCCGCCGCTTCACCCTTGTTACGGACCACGCACCGCTACAGTGGATGTCGAAGGCGAAGGATACCAACGCCCGGGTGACGCGGTGGTTCCTGGCGCTCCAGGACTTCCACTTCCAGGTAAAACATCGGGCCAGGCCGACCACGCGAATGCGGACGGACCCTCCCGTAGCTGGTCCGGATGGGCAGGTCTGGCAGGTACGAGAAATGAACGATGATCCACTCCGCCAGGGAGTGGATCATCGTTGCCCTGGAAACGCCGTTCTAACAATCACCACTAAGCACCTGCACCTGAGCATAATTAGCGGCGCAGCTGCCTCTCATGATGGCCGCTTCGTTTGCCTTTGACACTGTCTCGAGGTGTTTGATTACTTCCATGTTAGTTCATGTTCCTTCCTTGGTTGTTGCTGTAGTTGTTCTTTTTTTCTCGGATAGGCACTTGCGCAGGCAGGCTTGTTGGTCTACATTTACATTTACATTTAATCATTTAGCAGACGCTTTTATCCAAAGCAACGTACAAATGAGGAGAACAATAGAAGCAATCAGACCATCGAGAGAGCAACAGTATACAAGTGCCATGACAAGTCTCAGTTAGTCTAGCACAGTACACGTAGCTAGGACATTTTTTTTTTTTTTTTTTTTTTTTTTTTTTTTATTAAATAGAATTGGTAAGTGTTAGTATTAGTTAGTCAGGTGCTGGTGAAAAAGATGTGTCTTTAGATGTTTTTTGAAAATGGCTAAAGACTCAGCTGTTCGAACTGAGATCGGGAGGTCATTCCACCAGCTGGGCACAGTCCAGGAAAAGGTCCGTGAGAGTGATTTGGTACCTCTTTGGGATGGCACCACAAGGCGTCGTTCACTTGCAGAACGCAAGCTTCTGGAGGGCGCATAAGTTTGAACTAGCAAGTTTAGGTATATTAGTGCAGTGCCAGTTGTGGTCTTGTAGGCAAACATCAGTACCTTGAATTTGATGCGAGCGGCTATTGGTAGCCAGTGTAACCTGATGAAGAGAGGGGTAACGTGAGCTTTTTTCGGCTCATTAAAGACCACTCTGGCTGCTGCATTCTGGATCAGTTGCAGAGGCTTGATAGTACATGCGGGAAGGCCCGCCAAAAGAGCATTACAATAGTCCAGTCTGGAGAGAACAAGATCTTGGACAAGGAGTTGTGCGGCTTGTTCTGACAGGAAGGGCCTAATCTTCCTAATGTTGTATAAGGCAAATCTGCAGGACCGGGCCGTTGTAGCAATATGGTCTGTGAAGCTTAACTGATCATCGATCACAACTCCAAGGTTCCTGGCTGTCCTGGAAGGAGTTATGGTTGACGAATCCAGCTGTATAGAGAAATTGTGGTGAAGTGATGGGTTGGCTGAGACCATGAGCAGTTCTGTCTTAGCAAGATTGAGCTGAAGGTGATGGTCCATCATCCAGCTAGAAATGTCACTCAGACAGGCTGCAATGCGAGCAGTTACCGTCGGATCATCTGGTTGGAATGAGAAGTAGAGTTGAGTGTCATCAGCATAGCAGTGGTAGGAAAAGCCATGCTTCTGAATAACCGATCCTAATGACGACATGTAGATGGAGAAGAGAAGTGGTCCAAGCACTGAGCCTTGAGGAACTCCAGTAGCAAGAAGTTGTGACTTTGAAACCTCACCCCTCCAAGACACCCTGAAGGACCTATCTGAGAGGTAAGACTCGAACCACAGGAGGGCGGTTCCTGAGATGCCCATCTTTCTGAGGATGGACATGAGGATCTGGTGGTTAACTGTGTCAAAGGCAGCAGACAGATCCAGCAAGATGAGTACAGAGGATTTGGAAGCTGCTCTTGCCAGTCTCAGGGCCTCTGTAACCGAGAGTAGGGCAGTCTCAGTTGAGTGGCCACTTCTGAAGCCAGATTGGTTGTTGTCCAGAATGTTGTGCTGTGCCAGAAACAGAGAGAGTTGGTTGAACACAACTCGCTCAAGTGACTTTGCAATGAATGGAAGAAGGGATACCGGTCTGTAGTTTTCTAAAAGTGCTGGATTTAGAGCAGGTTTTTTAAGCAGTGGGCTTACCCGAGCCTGCTTAAATGCTGTGGGAAATGTACCAGTGTGAAGCGAGGTGTTGATAATGTGAGTAAGCGCAGGTATGACCGCAGGTCTAGAGGTATGATTCTCGCTTTGAGTGCGAGAGGTCCTGGGTTCAAATCCTGGGCGAGCCTGTGATGAGGCTTGGACCTGAAGCAGTTTTGTCTCTTTAGGGTCACAAGCAATCAGGCAGTTTTTGGTCAATCAGGCAGAAGCTCAGGCAAAGCCAGGCCGGTTAGCTCAGTTGGTAAGAGCTGCTTCTGTCAAGGTTCCATGGTGTAATGGTTAGCACTCTGGACTCTGAATCCAGCGACCTGTTTTGCCACCAATTTGCACAGGACCCGGTCTGAAAAACTTTTTGGCAGCAGTGAGCGTTGCTTCCTTGCGTCAACGTGCAGTCTGTCTCTTTACGGAAGTGAGCGTAAAAGGGCAGGACCCAACTTAGATAATGCGGGCATCGATCCTGCTACCTCTCGCTTGCGCTGCATCCCACCGATTGAGCCAAAGTAAGCCCAAAGTAAGCCCACGTTAGCCAATCGCGTTTCTCTCCGGGGCTTACTTTTGACCAATCGCGTTTCTCTCCGGGGCTTACTTTGGGCTTACTTTTGACCAATCGCGTTCCTCTCTCGTGTGGCTCACTTTTGACCAATCGCCGTCGACCGCTGTTATTGTCATCTTTGAAAAAGGTAAGGCTACGGTTGTTTACTTCATTATTATTGAATATCACTCATTATTTGTTCATATACAGCGTGTATTGAAGCTAGCATGTACAGCACACGTTTTCTTCAGTACCAGTGAACCTGTAACTTTTCCCATGATATACAAAAAACACGTCGCTACTGATCAGATAAGTTAAAATCGTCATCCGTCCGTTAATTAAGCTACATTTCTGTCAACAATGATGTGTGTATTGTGTGCAAAGTCATGATTTATAACTACTTTATACGGCGCATGACGTAAGCGTTCCGTACGTAACGTTACGCAACGCCGCTTGAGATTCTATGACTGAACATAATGATTAAACAAAAATTATTAATATTTGGTAATAATACTAGTGACCTCCTCCGAGCCACCGTGCCCCTAGAATCGTTACCAGCACCCCGAATTACATTCAAACTTGTGTTTGAGGAACCTAATAAAATTGATTAATAATAATAATATTAATGTTATTATCGTTAATAACAGCAACAACAACAATAATTATTAGTATTATTGCAGCTGTTGTTGCTTTAATTATAAAAATGAAGACAAATATATTACTTTTATATTATAATTGTTCTGTAAAATAAAATATGACTATTTGATAATATGAAAAAAAATATATAATGCATTATATTATAAGTAAATAATTAAAAGAATTTTATTTAGTTAGTTACAATACTAATATTTATGGAATAAATTCCTCGTTTTCAAACGGTCAAACCCTCCTGCTTTTCATATGTTAAATTCATGCTTTTAATTCTATTTATTTTTTTATTATTGTCATACTCTGCAAATGTGTAAATAAAGTAAACTTAGCACACATTGCATTTCAAAAACCGGATCATATTATGTGATTGTCTTGCAGCATATTATTAACTACAGCTATTAAAAACTGTTTTTGTTAACTGAAACAAAGCTGAAATTAAATTAAATAAATATAAATATTAAATGAGAAAGTTAAACTAAATAAAATGGAGCACTAAAATTACTAACTGAAAAAATAAAATTAACCTAAATAGTGATTGAAAAAAAAAAAAATAAATATTGAACTAAAATTAAAATAAAGACTTAAAATATAAAGCTAATTTAAAATATTAATAAAAATTGTATTAGCATATAAAAAAAATACTAAACACAGTTGTGCACCCCATTTATTTATTTTAATTTTACACTGTGTGCACAGTCATGGTTTAAGACGACAGCATTGGAAATTTCAGACTTCATATTTTGACTTTACATATTTGATATATATCAGGGATACCTGTCCAACCCGTGGCTCTACCTCCTTGGAGTCGTTCCACCTCCACCTGAACCGTTTTATTCCAGGTATTACATACTCATTTTTCTGTAAAACATATAGGCACTGTAACTGCTTCCATTAGTTTAAAGTAATGTCACATTAATAAAAAAACACTGTTCTTTTACTGTAGTAACTCTGGTTATAATGACAATCATTTTTGATGTAACTACATTACTCTATTACATGTAACCAGTTACTTCATGTGTAGTACATATCTTATGAAGACATATAAAAGCCTTTTTTTTTTAAAAACTTTTAGGAACCAGTGCCAGTGATGCGCATTTTCAGGCCTATCTTCTTGAGGGCTTGATGCGTTGGAATGATGACCGGATGGAAGACGCTATTAAAGGAACGCCCTCCATCCGGTCATATGGCAGTGCCATGAGAGAGGCTGTGGACCAGCTCAGCCGAACAGTCTTTAGGAAGCCCTGGGATGAGCGCTATCGCCCTCCTGGAGCATATACAGGCAAGAAATTCATTCATTTGTTCTTTTGTAATAATCTACTAAATTATTTAGCCTTTAACCTGTTTAATCCCAGACATAAAATAATCCAGATGATGTGTCATTAGTAACCCTTTGAAATAATCAATATATATAGATTTTTTGGGAAAAGTGTGTGAAAAATTGTGTCTTATGGTCGGTCACAAATAGCCCAGCTATCTTAAACTTCTAGGGTGACTATTATGCATATAAACAATTACACTTCATTTTGATAGTCCACTTTAGACATTCTACTAACTATAAGTAACTACATGTAAACTAATTCTCATTCATTTACAACTAACTCTCAGAGCAGACTGGTAGGTTTAGGGTTAGTAGAATAACTTGACATACACTTGCAAAGTTTCTTATAGTCAGTATGTAGTGGACTCAACAAAATAAAGTGTTAGACGATATTAAGTCTACTAATACTCTAATAACTGCTAGTTGACATGTAGTTGCAAAGTTACTCACTGTTAGTAGAATGTCTAAAGTGGCTATCAAATAAAGTGTTACCATAAAAACCCTTAAACAACACTGAGTTAAAATACAAAAAAAATCAACGTATTTCAAAATTGTTACTTTATTGTAACATATATCATGAAATTGTTATATTAGTGTTACAACATCAATATTGTAACATTTTAAGTTTTAATTTAGTGCAATATTTTGTCATTTTAGACATGTTAGTGCAGCTTTCACTAACAACTGCAACTGGATTTATATGTATACCTAAATTCACTGTATTATCCCAGCGGTCACTATTGTGACCATCAAGATGTTTACTCATTCTATGACCACACTCAACAAACTGACTAATTGTGAATTCATATATTAATGCTAGACACTTTAAAGATAACGTGGACCAAAAATCTGTCATATGTTAACACACTTTACTAGCCTTTTGTTTTGAAGCTTTGATGCAGGCATCATCTTCTCAAGGTGCAAACAGTAAATAAACTGCTCTGGTCATGTGACAATTTACACTGATCATGTGACACTGCACATATTTAATTGAGACCCTTTATTATTTCCATATTTGCAGGAAATGCACTAAAACATCAGTCAGTAAGGTTTTTAGAGCTTTATAAGTGAAAACCTGTTTCACGTTGGTGGGATTAACTGTCTTAATGTACTAGACAAAATATTAAGAAGACTTTCTTTTTCCCCATTTTATTCTTGTAGGTGAATTGCTGGGAATGGAGTACCTTTACAGCCAGACTGGCAAAACACTGACTCCAGTGCTCCAGAACCCAGAGGAGGAAGACCGGCTGGTGGAGGAAGTTGATGACCAGGACCTGCAAGATGAGGGGTTTGAGGAAGAGATCATGGAGGACATCACAGTTCCAGTGCTGTACGAGGATGAAATCCGCCCCTCATCTTTGCCTCAGTCCCCAGCATCACCGGCTGAGCCGTCCACATCATCTGGAGGAGAAGGACAGCATCTTGCCCCTTCAGTGCTGTCACAGCCTGGAAGCAGTCTCTCCGCCGAGGCTCAGGTAAGACACTTTACAGGCTTTATTTAATTCCAATCTTATTTATTCCACATATTAACATTAATCTGCATTTACTAGGGAGCAGTCATTGGACCCGATGGCATCGCTGGGTGGGACAAGGTCCAGGATCTGGCTGGTTACCTGGTGGGTCTCCGTGAGGCTCCTTACCTCACTGACCTGCAGGTGACAGAGGTCATCCAGCTGTGGACAGCTCTCCCTGATGCTGACAAACAGCGGGTCAACTATCAGCCTCGACATCAGCCTCAGCTCACACACGGGCGCTTTAAAGCACCGAAGCGGTCCGGAGTCACACCGGGTGTGGAGAGTGTGAAACGGTGTCTGATTGGACATCCTGGGGGTCCAGCGCAGTGGCCCAACACCAGCCGCTTGGTTGAGGCCATTTGTATCCAGCTTTGTGCTTTACACAAGTCGCCGACCAAGAAGGCTGGAGTTTGCACCCCCAGGTGGTCTAAAATCCTCTCGGATTACCACCACATCCGAGAGCTGGTGCTTAACAGTCGCAGGCTGATGGATGAAACCATGATCCAGCTGTTTGAGCTAAACCAGAAGACACTCATTCAGTGGTAAGCAAGGCACATTATTTGCTTCAAATGAACTGAATACTTCTAAACAGATATATAATACAAGTCGTTTATTTTCAGGTTTCAGCGGCGGCAGAAGGATCAGGAAATGAGTGTCCTCGCTCAGGGACTGACTCCACCTGACCCAATTGCTGTGGCCGATACTCAGCTTCCTCCGCCGAGGGAAAAATTGGATGAAGCGCCATCGACATCAGGCCCAAAACATCCATTTATCCTTCTGCCAAATCGAGAAGGACAGGCTCCAATTCTGCGACCAGGTCGACGGCCCGCTGCTGCCACCGCGGAGTGCCCCATTGCACCTGCCCCCACAGCACCAGGAGTCGTGCAGCCCATTTCAGCACCTGGGTCATTGTTAGGCACACTAGTCCTTAACCCGGACATGACTGTGTCAATGGTGATTCCCTCTTCTGCTCCTGCGTCTGATGCTCCTGTGTCCCGTTACACCCAGAGGAACAGGCGCCGGCGCGCTCAGGAGGAGGAAAGCAGAGTCCATAAGAGGAAATATGTGCGAGGGGTTACTTTTAACATGTGCAGCAAATGTGGGCAGCCCAAAACAAAAGAGTTTGGTCATAGCCGATATGGTAATGCCACATTTTGCTCACGTGCCTCAGATGGAAAGTCTTTAGATGACTGGTTGACAGAACAGCACCAGCAAAATAAAGGCCAAACTCCACCTCCTCAATAAACAATATCATTCTTGTATATATTACATGGGCCCACTTTTTCATATTGTCCTGTATCCTCCTCAATTTATTTCCTGTATATATTATATTACACGGTCTTTCATATTGTCCTGTATCCTCGATAAATAATTTCTTTCCTGTATATATTTTGTATATATTATGTGTATTCGTTTTAATAAAACATTTTACATTTGAACATTTGAAGTGTCTTTTGATCAGATGAATTAAATCTGATAAATCATATCAATCAAATCATATCCCACACACACACACACACACACAAAAAAAAACATCTTTGAAGAAACATTTTTATTCATTTTAACCATAAACATAAACATGTAATATGCTTTTTAAAAATAATTACACAAAATAATAAATATCAATCGACTACTGAAACATTTTTATTCATTTTATTTAACCCTAAGCATAAACATGTCATATACTTTTGAAAAAATAATAAATATCAATCAATATAATGTCCAGGGGCGTGTCCTTATATTGACATATATATATACAGTATATACACAAAACTGTCCACGTGATGATTCACTGAGTCGAAGCGCTCCGATCGGATCGCGAATCATTTGATTCAGAACCGGACTTCGAAAACGACTCGGTCGCGCAGACGAGGGGTTCGAATCCAGCTCGCGGAGGGTGACTTGTTACACATGGAACTAAAACTCCTCCGTATCGCTCGGAACATAGCCCGAATACTGTCGCGGGGGGTATTTGTCGCGCACGCCCGTGTTCTGCGTCGTTTTCGCCCGCGGGCGGGAGCTCAAAGATTGGGCCCCTTCCTTCGCGCAGCGAGCGCTCTACCATTTGAGCTAATTCCCCTGGCCGTGGTGGAGCAATGGTCATCGGTCCATCCCGCGCAGAATTAACCGAGAGATTGTGCTTTTGTTTTTGAGGCCCTTCTTGGACTTGTTACCTAAGTATATCTGTGTGTGGATTCCTGTATTACGTAGGCTACCTTTGGATCACTCAAGTCGTGCAGCCAGCTTCTCCACTCTGTTTCCCACACTGGCTTAAAGTCTAAGGGACATCTGACCCTTTCAGCTGTCCTCCCTAAGATCCCTCTGCATGTTATGTCCAGCCCCATTTTTAAATACATTCAGAGGCCAACTTTCCTTCGTTTGCCTTTGACACTGTCTCGAGGTGTTTGATTACTTCCATGTTAGTTCATGTTCCTTTTTTGGTTGTTGCTGTAGTTGTTCTTTTTGTCTCGGCTAGGTGCTTGCGCAGGCAGGCTCGTTGGTCTAGGGGTATGATTTAGCCTATTTTGACCCCTAACCGCTTACTCTTCACCATAGTCTTCCTCAGTGCCACAGAATGCCTATTTTGACCACTAACCACCTAAACTTCACCATAGTCTTCCTCAGTACCACGGAACGCCTATTTTGACCACTAACCAACTAAATGACCACGAAGTACCTATTTTGACCACTAACCACCTAAACTTCACCATAGTCTTCCTCAGTGCCACGGAACGCCTATTTTGACCACTAACTAACTAAATGACCATGAAGTGCCTATTTTGACCCCTAACCACCTAAACTTCACCATAGTCTTCCTCAGTGACACGGAAAGCCTATTTTGACCACTAACCACCTAAACTTCACCATAGCCTTCCTCAGTGCCACATAGTGCCTATTTTGACCCCTAAACACCTAAATGACCGCAGAGTGCCTATTTTGACCCCTAACCACTTAAACTTCACCATAGTCTTCCTCAGTGCCATGTATCTATATCTTGGCTTCAAAAGGTCATAGGACCTCGAGATTCTATACCAGGGTAGCCGAGGGGGCCCCGATGTGAGATCCAAAGTTTCGAGTTTCTACGTTGCTCCAAAAAATGTGACAGTGGCTGATCGGCCTGAAATTGATATATACGTCACATCACGGTCCCCCAGAACAGCGTCCGGAGTTCCGTGTCCGTATCTAATTAATTGGCCGAAAAATACCCCCTTGACCGCGAACCACCTGTTAAGTTTCCATTGAAATAAGTTGCAAGTGGGACGTTCGGTATACAGGGGTCAAAAGGTCACAGGACCTCGAAATTCGGTACGGTGGTAGCCTAGGGGTCCCCGAATCGGGGGCCAGACTTTCAGAAATATAGATCACTTCTAAGCATGTGTTTCTGCAGTTCAGAAATCTTTTCACATCAGGGCACTTGAGTTCAATCAAATGGGTTTCAGGGGATATGTGAGTGAGAGATTTTTGCCAAATGTGCACAAACTACTTTGTGTTCGGGGTAGACGCTTGTCCACTCAATATGGTATTCGAGGGCCCCTAGGCTACCAGCACGTGAAGTTTAAGACCCATAGGACCCCCAGGGGCCGAACGGGAGCCGTTGACACGCGCAACTTATTCCATTAATTTTCCTAGGTGTTTTGTGGACAGTGAGACAGAAAGGTCCGATCGCCCCGAAATGGACATATACGTCACGTCACGGTCCCCCGGGACAACGTCCGGAGTTCCGTGTCCGTATCTGCATCCATCGGCCGAAGAAAGACCCCCTTGACCGCGAACCACCTGTGAAGTGGGATATTGGGTATACAGGGGTCAAAAGGTCACAGGACCTCGAAATTCGGTACAGTGGGCCAGAGTTTCGGAAATATAGATAACTTCTAAGCATGTGTTTCTGCAGTTCAGAAATCTTTTCACATCAGGGCACTTGAGTGTCCGTATCTGCCTGGATCGGCTGAAAAAAAGACCCTCTTGACCGCGAACCACCTGTGAAGTTTCCATTGAATAAGTTGCAAGTGGGACGTCGGAAACGCAGGGTCACGAAGGTCACAGGGCCCCGAGATTCATCACAGGGGAGCGTCAGAGGCCCCCGAATCGGGTTCCGGAGTTTAACGGCCCTAGATGCTTCCTGAGCCAATTAGGCACTAAGAAATAAACTGCTCCAAAGGCCCATCCCCCACAGACATCTATATTAGACAGAGAGTTGTATGAAGAGCAAAGCAATATATTTTTTGGCATCTCCCGACCTAGCCGTCTAGGTATGACATTGAGGGCCAAGTGACGCAACTTCCTGTGAAATTTGAGGCCCCTCGGGCCCCCTCGAGCCGTACGGGGGCCGCTGACACGTGCAACTTATCCCATTGTGTAGACACCCGTCAAATAAGTTGCACGTGGGCACTTCCTGCGATTTTTCCGAGTCATACAGGAAGTGGCCACGTGCAACTTTTTTTACGGGGCCTACACAGGCTTTCCGTGGACAGTGCATTTTTATGGAAATTAAGCCATTTTATGAGCTCCGATGTACATGAAACTGCTGGAGAGTGTTTCCTGAGCACTGCACTATAGGTATTGCTCGATAAAATCATCGCATTTATGAAATATGACCTATTAATGCATTGTCCACGGAAAGCCTGTGGAGGCCCTGTCAAATAAGTTACGGGTGGTCATGCACCATATGTGGTGAAATTCAGCAAAATCCAACTCCAAATTCCAACATCAGCAAGTGACACCTGTAACTTATTTGACAGGACCTACACAGGCTTTCTGTGGACAGACCTTTTTCAGGCTAAATATGAATAATGATGAGTTGTAATCTATATGAACTTGTCAGACTGTGTTTCCTGAGTGTAGCACTGTATGTTTTGCATGATAAATTGATTATAAACTTAAATTATGACTTATTAATGCAATGTCCACGGAAAGCCTGTGTAGGTCCCGTCAAATAAGTTACGGGTGGTCAAGTGACAGCTGTAACTTTTTTGACGGGGCCTGCACAGGCTGTCCATGCACAGTACATTTTTATGCAAATTAAGCCATTTTACGAGCTCCAATGTACATAAAACTGCGGGACGGTGTTTCCTGAGCACTGTACTGTAGGTATTAAGCAATAAAATCATCTTATTTATAACATATGACCTATTAATGCATTATCCACGGAAAGCCTGTGTAGGTCCCGTCAAATAAGTTATGGGTGTTCAAGTGACAGCTGTAACTTTTTTGACGAGGCCTGCACAGGCTGTCCGTGGACAGTGCATTTTTATGCCAATTAAGCCATTTTACGAGCTCCAATGTACATGAAACTGCTGGACGGTGTTTCCTGAGCACCGTACTGTAGGTATTAAGCAATAAAATCATTGCATTTTTTTTTTTTTTGTTATCAACAATTTTTTATTTTCATTTTTTTACAAACAACACAACATAATATCCAAAATAAAACAAAACAAAACAGCAGACACATACTCAACATCTAAAAGTTCAATCAAAAGGGAGGGAGAGAGGGAAGGACAACAAGAACACAAAAGTCACTCCTTTAAATAATCACGTACATTCAGTAAAAAACACTGCCAAGCATCAATGGTTGAAGGCCTGGCCCCACCGACTCGCGCCGTTGTACACTCAGATGAGACAATTTGCAGGAGGCTACGGATCCAATATGCCTCTCTACATATGTGTGGTGTAAACCAGTTCTGAATTATTGTCTTCTTCACAGCTGTAAAACCAGCAAACAACATTCTCTTTTGCATTGAACTAATACAGAGATCAGAATCATCATTAAGAAGACATAAACTTGGGTTAACAGACCAATCAATTCTCAGTAATGATGACAAAACCAGGTTTACATGTGTCCATAGACTGATGACGACAGGACATTCCCAAAACATATGCAGAAAAGTGCCTGATGATGTAGTGTTACATATATGGCAGTTCAAATTTGACTGCAGTGTCATTTTAAATCTTTTGTAAGGAGTTATGTATGCTCTATGAATGACAGATTTTTAGATGTTAAGCTGAGATTAGACCACACTCTCTCCCAGTCGACAGATAAATTAAGATCAGATAATTCCCTATTCCAAATAGTTTTAATAGAAAGAGGTTTTGTAATACAATCAATAATTTTATTATATATTAAGGAAACAGATGGCCGACCAGCAGATGGTGCAATCCAGTCCCGCATAGGATGAGAGGAAATGGAAGAAGACCAAGGAACGCCATACGCTTTGAGAGCAGAACGTAATTGAAGAAAAACAAAATATGCAGATGCTGGTAGACAAAATTTGGCTCTCAATGCCTGAAATGAACAGAGGCCCTGGTTATCATACATATCACCGCACGTGTTCACACCTAAAGAGGACCAAGAGGGTTGGACAAATGGACGATTTCCACATACAAAGTTCAAATTGTGCCATAAAGGTGTACTGTTACAGAATTTGAAGGGTCCACCTATCCGACGTTCAACCGTTTTCCAGATTTTAATAGAGTTAGCCACAACCGGACCAAATTTATAATTATCCCCTTTTTTTCCTGTGCCAGTAAATAAAATATCTTGAAGTCTATTTGGTTTAACCTTGTCAGCTTCAATCACCCTCCATGAAACTGTAGATTGAGGATCAACCCAATTATGAAGGGAAATCATTGCATTTATGAATAATTACCTATTAATGCATTGTCCACGGAAAGCCTGTGGAGGCCCCGTCAAATAAGTTACGGGTGGTCATGCACCATATGTAGTGAAATTCACCAAAATCCAACTCCAAATTCCAACATCAGCAAGTGACACCTGTAACTTATTTGACGATTCCTACACAGGCTTTCTGTGGACAGACCTTTTTTGGGGTAAATATGAATATTGATGAGTTGTAATGTACATGAACTTGTCAGACGGTGTTTCCTGAGTGTAGCACTGTACGTTTTGCATAATAAAATGATTATAAACTTAAATTATGACCTATTAATGCATTGTCCACGGAAAGCCTGCGTAGGTCCCGTCAAATAAGTTATGGGTGGTCAAGTGACAGCTGTAACTTTTTTGACGGGGCCTGCACAGGCTGTCCGTGGACAGTGCTTTTTATGCAAATTCCAACATCAGCAAGTGACACCTGTAACTTATTTGACGGGTCCTACACAGGCTTTCCGTGGACAGACCTTTTTTCGGGGTAAGCGAGCGCTCTACCATTTGAGCTGATTCCCCTGGCCGTGGTGGAGCGATGTCCATCGCTCCCAAAGACGCCTTCGAAGAGCGACCGCTATTATGACAGACTTGAAGAAAAGAGGACATCTCTCCTCTGTGCTGGCACCTTTGCACTTGTCGCCATTTAGTTGTAGAATTAACAGAGAGATTGTGCTTTTCTTTTTGAGGCCCTTCTTGGTCTTGTTACCCCAGTATATCTGTGTGTGGATTCCTGTATTACGTAGGCTACCTTTGGATCACTCAGGTTGTGCAGCCAGCTTCTCCCCTCTGTTTCCAACACTGGCTTAAAGTCTAAGGGACATCTGACCCTTTCAGCTGTCCTCCCTAAGATCCCTCTACATGTTAGGTCCAGCCCCATTTTTAAATCCATTCAGAGGCCAACTTTCCTTTGTTTGCCTTTGACACTGTCTCGAGGTGTTTGATTACTTCCATGTTAGTTCATGTTCCTTCCTTGGTTGTTGCTGTAGTTGTTCTTTTTTTCTCGGCTAGGCACTTGCCCAGGCAGGTTTGTTGGTCTAGGGGTATGATTCTCGCTTTGGGTGCGAGAGGTCCCGGGTTCAAATACCGTAAGAGCCCATAATGAGGCTTGGTCCAGAAGCAGTTTTATCTCGTTAGAGTCACGAGCAATCAGGAAGTTTTTGGTCAATCGGGCAGAAGTCTAGACAAAGCCAGGCCGGTTAGCTCACTTGGTTAGAAAGTGGTCCTAATAATGCCAAGGTAGCAGGTTCGATCCCCGTACGGGCCAGCCTCTTTTGTTCTCTGGGAGCTCAACTCTGCTCTTCTAGCAAAGTGACGGGTGGTCTTACGGAAATTCCCACTGGCTAAACAGCTAGCAGTAGTAGTTGAAATATCTCAGTTGGGAGAGCGTTAGACTGAAGATCTAAAGGTCCCTGTTTCGATCCCGGGTTTCGGCTGATGTCCCCTGTCTATTACTTTTGTTCAAGGGGGCCAGAGACCAAAATTCACTGGGATCCAACCCCACTGTCTAAGCGCTTCCCCACAGCCATAGCGCTATCTGCCTCCCAGACGGCCTCCAACACCGCAGTGTTGGTTCCATGGTGTAATGGTTAGCACTCTGGATTTTGAATCCAGTGATCTGAGTTCAAATCTCGTTGGAACTTGTGTGTTTTTGAGGCCCTTCTTGGTCTTGTTACCCCAGTATATCTGTGTGTGGATTGGGATCACTACCTTTGGATCACTCCGGTTGTGAAGCCAGCTTCTCCCCTCTGTTTCCCACGCTGGCTTAAAGTCTAAGAGACATCTGACCCTTTCAGCTGTCCTCCCTAAGATCCCTCTACATGTTAGGTCCAGCCCCTTTTTTAAATCCATTCAGAGGCCAACTTTCCTTCGTTTGCCTTTGACACTGTCTCGAGGTGTTTGATTACTTCCATGTTAGTTCATGTTCCTTCCTTGGTTGTTGCTGTAGTTGTTCTTTTTTTCTCGGCTAGGCACTTGTTCAGGCAGGCTTGTTGGTCTAGGGGTATGATTCTCGCTTTGGGTGCGAGAGGTCCCGGGTTCAAATTCTGGACGAGCCCGTGATGAGGCTTGGTCCTGAAGCCGTTTTGTCTCGTTAGGGTCACGAGCAATCAGGAAGTTTTTGGTCAATCGGGCAGAAGCTTAAACAAAGCCAGGCCGGTTAGCTCAGTTGGTTAGAGTGTGGTGCTAATAAAGTCAAGGTAGCAGGTTCGATCCCTGTATGGGTCAGCCTCTTTTGTTCTCTGGGAGCTCAACTCTGCTCTTCTAGCAAAGTGACGGGTGGTCTCATGGAAATTCCCACTGGCTAAACAGCTAGCAGTAGTAGTTGAAATATCTCAGTTGGGAGAGCGTTAGACTGAAGATCTAAAGGTCCCTGTTTCGATCCCGGGTTTCGGCTGATGTCCCCTGTCTATTACTTTTGTTCAAGTGGGCCAGAGATTACTTTTGTGGGCCAGAGATTACTTTTACTCTATTACTTTTGTTCAAGTGGGCCAGAGACCAAAATTCACTGGGATCCAACCCCACTGTCTAAGCGCTTCCCCACAGCCATAGCGCTATCTGCCTCCCAGACGGCCTCCAACGCCGCAGTGTTGGTTCCATGGTGTAATGGTTAGCACTCTGGACTTTG
The DNA here is from genome assembly GCA_027422415.1 of Schizothorax lantsangensis. Classification (NCBI taxonomy): domain Eukaryota; kingdom Metazoa; phylum Chordata; class Actinopteri; order Cypriniformes; family Cyprinidae; genus Schizothorax; species Schizothorax lantsangensis. The sequence goes on from JAPDDO010000285.1 coordinate 122,809, forward strand.
AATCCAGTGATCTGAGTTCAAATCTCGTTGGAACTTGTGGGTTTTTTAGGCCCTTCTTGGTCTTGTTACCCCAGTATATCTGTGTGTGGATTTGGATCACTCCGGTTGTGAAGCCAGCTTCTCCCCTCTGTTTCCCACGCTGGCTTAAAGTCTAAGAGACATCTGACCCTTTCAGCTGTCCTCCCTAAGATCCCTCTACATGTTAGGTCCAGCCCCTTTTTTAAATCCATTCAGAGGCCAACTTTCCTTCGTTTGCCTTTGACACTGTCTCGAGGTGTTTGATTACTTCCATGTTAGTTCATGTTCCTTCCTTGGTTGTTGCTGTAGTTGTTCTTTTTTTCTCGGCTAGGCACTTGTTCAGGCAGGCTTGTTGGTCTAGGGGTATGATTCTCACTTTGGGTGCGAGAGGTCCTGGGTTCAAATTCTGGATGAGCCCGTGATGAGGCTTGGTCCTGAAGCCGTTTCGTCTCGTTAGGGTCACGAGCAATCAGGAAGTTTTTGGTCAATCGGGCAGAAGCTTAAACAAAGCCAGGCCGGTTAGCTCAGTTGGTTAGAGTGTGGTGCTAATAAAGTCAAGGTAGCAGGTTTGATCCCCGTATGGGTCAGCCTCTTTTGTTCTCTGGGAGCTCAACTCTGCTCTTCTAGCAAAGTGACGGGTGGTCTCATGGAAATTCCCACTGGCTAAAGAGCTAACAGTAGTGGCCAAAATAGCTCAGTTGGGAGAGTATTAGATTGAAGATCTAAAGGTCCCTGGTTCGATCCTGGGTTTCGGCAGATGTCCCCTGTCTTTTACTTTTGTTCGAGGGGGCCAGAGACCAAAATTCACCGGGATCCAACCCCACTGTCTAAGTGCTTCCCCACAGCCGCAGGGCTATCTGCCTCCCAGACGGCCACCAACGCAGCAGTGTTGGTTCCATGGTGTAATGGTTAGCACTCTGGACTTTGAATCCAGCGATCCGAGTTCAAATCTCGGTGGAACCTGTGGTTTTTTTGATGCCCTTCTTGGTCTTGTTAGCCCAGTATATCTGTGTGTGGATTCCTGTATTACGTAGGCTACCTTTGGATCACTCAGGTCGTGCAGCTAGCTTCTCCCCTCTGTTTCCCACACTGGCTTAATGTCTAAGGGACATCTGAGCCTTTCAGCTGTCCTCCCTAAGATCACTCTAAATGTTAGGTCCTGCCCCATTTTTAAATCCATTCAGAGGCCAACTTTCCTTCGTTTGCCATTGACACTGTCTCGAGGTGTTTGATTACTTCCATGTTAGTTCATGTTCCTTCCTTGGTTGTTGCTGTAGTTGTTCTTTTTTCTCGGATAGGCACTTGAACAGGCAGGCTTGTTGGTCTAGAGGTATGATTCTTGCTTCGGGTGTGAGAGGTCCAGGGTTCAAATCCCGGACGAACCTGTGATGAAGTTTAGTCCTGTAGCTATTTTGTCTCGTTAGGGTCATGAGCCATCAGGAAGTTTTTGGTCAATCGGGCAGAAGCGCAAGCAAAGCCAGGCCGGTTAGCTCAGTTGGTTAGAGCGTGGTGCTAATAACGCCAAGGTCGCGGGTTCGATCCCCGTACGGGCCAGCCTATTTTGTTCTCGGGGAGCTCAGCTCTGCTCTTCTAGCAAAGTGACGGGTGGTCTCACGGAAATCCCCACTGGCTAAATGACTTGTGGTTGTGGCCGAAATAGCTCAGTTGGGAGAGCGTTAGACTGAATATCTAAAGGCACCTGGTTCGATACCGGGTTTTGGCAGATGTCCCCTGTCTTTTACTTTTGTTCGAGGGAGCCAGAGACCAAAATTCACTGGGATCCAACCCCACTGTCTAAGTGCTTCCCCACAGCCACAGCGCTATCTGCCTCACAGACGGCAGCTAAAACAGCAGTGTTGGTTCCATAGTGTAATGGTTAGCACTTTGGACTTTGAATCCTGTGATCCGAGATAAAGTCTTGGTGGACCTGTGGGTTTTCGAGGCCCTTCTTGGTCTTGTTACCCCAGTTTATCTGTGTGTGGATTCCTGTATTACGTAGGCTACCTTTGGATCACTCAGGTCGTGCAGCCAGCTTCTCCCCGCTGTTTCCCACACTGGCTTAAAGTCTAAGGGACATCTGACCCTTTCAGCTGTCCTCCCTAAGATCCCTCTACATGTTAGGCCCTGCCCCATTTTTAAATACATTCAGAGGCCAACTTTTCATTCGTTTGCCTTTGACACTGTCTCGAGGTGTTTGATTACTTCCATGTTAGTTCATGTTCCTTCCTTGGTTGTTGCTGTAGTTGTTCTTTTTTTCTCGGCTAGGCACTTGTTCAGGCAGGCTTGTTGGTCTAGGGGTATGATTCTCGCTTTGGGTGCGAGAGGTCCCGGGTTCAAATGCTGGACGAGCCCGTGATGAGGCTTGGTCCTGAAGCCGTTTTGTCTCGTTAGGGTCACGAGCAATCAGGAAGTTTTTGGTCAATCGGGCAGAAGCTTAAACAAAGCCAGGCCGGTTAGCTCAGTTGGTTAGAGTGTGGTGCTAATAAAGTCAAGGTAGCAGGTTCGATCCCCGTATGGGTCAGCCTCTTTTGTTCTCTGGGAGCTCAACTCTGCTCTTCTAGCAAAGTGACGGGTGGTCTCATGGAAATTCCCACTGGCTAAACAGCTAACAGTAGTGGCCGAAATAGCTCTGTTGGGAGAGCATTAGATTGAAGATCTAAAGGTCCCTGGTTTGATCCTGGGTTTCAGCAGATGTCCCCTGTCTTTTACTTTTGTTCGAGGGGGCCAGAGACCAAAATTCACCAGGATCCAACCCCACTGTCTAAGTGCTTCCCCACAGCCGCAGGGCTATCTGCCTCCCAGACGGCCATTACATACATCAAGCCATGGTGTAATGGTTAGCACTCTGGACTTTGAATCCAGTGATCCGAGTTCAAATCTTGGTGGAACTTGTGGTTTTTTTGATGCCCTTCTTGGTCTTGTTAGCCCAGTATATCTGTGTGTGGATTCCTGTATTACGTAGGCTACCTTTGGATCACTCAGGTCGTGCAGCTAGCTTCTCCCCACTGTTTCCCACACTGGCTTAATGTCTAAGGGACATCTGACCCTTTCAGCTGTCCTCCCTAAGATCACTCTAAATGTTAGGTCCTGCCCCATTTTTAAATCCATTCAGAGGCCAACTTTCCTTCGTTTGCCATTGACACTGTCTCGAGGTGTTTGATTACTTCCATGTTAGTTCATGTTCCTTCCTTGGTTGTTGCTGTAGTTGTTCTTTTTTTCTCGGATAGGCACTTGAACAGGCAGGCTTGTTGGTCTAGAGGTATGATTCTTGCTTTGGTTGCGAGAGGTCCTGGGTTCAAATCCCGGACGAACCTGTGATGAAGTTTAGTCCTGTAGCTATTTTGTCTCGTTAGGGTCACGAGCCATCAGGAAGTTTTTGGTCAATCGGGCAGAAGCACAAGCAAAGCCAGGCTGGTTAGCTTAGTTGGTTAGTTAGCGCGTGGTGCTAATAACGCCAAGGTTGCGGGTTCGATCCCCATACAGGCCAGCCTATTTTGTTGTCTGGGAGCTCAGCTCTGCTCTTCTAGCAAAGTGACGGGTGGTCTCACGGAAATCCCCACTGGCTAAACGGCTAGTAGCTGTGGCCGAAATAGCTCAGTTGGGAGAGTGTTAGACTGAAGATTTAAAGGCCCCTGGTTCGATCCCAGGTTTTGGTAGATGTCCCCTGTCTTTTACTTTTGTTCAAGGGGGCCAGAGACCAAATTCACTGGGATCCAACCCCACTGTCTAAGTGCTTCGCCACAGCGCTATCTGCCTCACAGACGGCCGTTAAAATAGCAGTGTTGGTTCCATGGTGTAATGGTTAGCACTCTAGACTTTGAATCCAGCGAGCCGAGTTCAAATCTTGGTGGAACCTGTGGTTTTTTGAAGCCCTTCTTGGTCTTGTTAGCCCAGTATATCTGTGTGTGGATTTCTGTATTACGTAGGCTACCTTTGGATCACTCAGGTCGTGCAGCCAGCTTCTCCCCTCTGTTTCCCACACTGGCTTGAAGTCTAAGGGACATCCGACCCTTTCAGCTGTCCTCCCTAAGATCCCTCTACATGTTAGGTCCTGCCCCATTTTAAATCCATTCAGAGGCCAACTTTCCTTCGTTTGCCATTGACACTGTCTCGAGGTGTTTGATTACTTCCATGTTAGTTCATGTTCCTTCCTTGGTTGTTGCTGTAGTTGTTCTTTTTTTCTCGGATAGGCACTTGAACAGGCAGGCTTGTTGGTCTAGAGGTATGATTCTTGCTTTGGGTGTGAGAGGTCCCGGGTTCAAATCCTGGACGAGCCTGTGATGAAGTTTAGTACTGTAGCTACTTTGTCTCGTTAGGGTCATGAGCCATCAGGAAGTTTTTGGTCAATCGGGCAGAAGCGTAGGCAAAGCCAGGCCGGTTAGCTCAGTTGGTTAGAGTGTGGTGCTAATAACGTCAAGTCAAGTCACCTTTATTTATATAGCGCTTTTAACAATACAAATTGTGTCAAAGCATCTGCACAATATCAAAATGGGAAAATAGTGTCAATAATGTAAAATGACAAGATTAAACACTCAATTTTCAGTTAAAGGCATTTCATTATTGAATTCAGTGATGGCATCGTCCAGCTCAGTTCAGTTCAAAAAGTTTCTGTTCAATCAAGTTGACGATATTGCTGGAAATGAAGTGTCTCCAACTAAGCAAGCCAGAGGCGACAGCAGCAAGGAACCAAAACTCCATCGGTGACAGAACGGAGAAAAAAACCTTGGGAGAAACCAGGCTCAGTCGGGGGGCCATTTCTCCTCTGGCCAGACGACACAGCAGTTCAATTCCAACTGCTGCAAAGTCAGATTGTAAAGGCTTAACTGGTTCCCGAGGTCTTGTCCTGATGGCTGTCTAGGTGACGGGTTCCTCACTGGGGGTCTGTCTCTGGGGCTCATCTATGTGTCCTGGTCTCCGCTGACGTTCAGGGCTGTAGAGGTCGTCTCTAGGTGCTGATCCACCATCTGATCTGGTGACTGCAGTGACCTCGGAATAAGAAAGAAACAGACTAATATTAGCGTAGATGTCAATCTTTTTACGATGTAACAAGTACATCGTGTGTTATGGGAAGTGTTCCCGGTTCCAGTTGATCTAATTAATGCAGCCTAACAATCCTTTAACGGATTTGAATAATAGAAGTGTATTAGTGTGTTATGTGTAAACCAGGTTAAAGAGATGGGTCTTTAATCTAGATTTAAACTGACAGAGTGTGTCTGCCTCCCGAACAGTGTTTGGTAGATTGTTCCAGAATTTGGGCGCTAAATAGGAAAAAGATCTGCCGCCCGCAGTTGATTTTTATATTCTAGGTATTATCAAATGGCCAGAGTTTTGAGAACGCAGCGGACGTGAAGGACTATAATGCGATAAGAGCTTGCTCAAGTACTGAGGAGCTAAACCATTCATGGCTTTATAAGTAATTAACAAGATTTTAAAATCTATACAATGTTTAGTAGGGAGCCAGTGCAGTGTTGACAGAACCGGGCTAATGTGGTCATACTTCCTGGTTCTAGTAAGAACTCTAGCTGCTGCATTTTGAACCATCTGTAATTTGTTTATTAGCCAAGGTCGAGGGTTCGATCCCCGTACGGGCCAGCCTCTTTTGTTCTCTGGGAGCTCAGCTCTGCTCTTCTAGCAAAGTGACGGGTGGTCTCACGGAAATCCCCCCTGGCTAAACGGCTGGCGGTTGTGGCCAAAATAGCTCAGTTGGCCCTTCTTGGTCTTGTTACCCCAGTATATCTGTGTGTGGATTGGGATCACTACCTTTGGATCACTCAGGTTGTGCAGCCAGCTTCTCCCCTCTGTTTCCCACACTGGCTTAACCCTAAGGGGACGGCTGTATCGCCCGCGATACCAACTCGTTTTTTTTAAGACCAGTGCAAAAGACACTAAAAATACTCCGTCGATTTTGGTCATACAGATAAGTGTTATACATCAATTTAAACTTTGAAGTGTCTATTTTTTTTGTGTACACTCACAATAACAACAAAACTTTGTGGTTTTGAAAAAAAAAAGAAAACCAACAGGATGCGCTCTCTGTCTTCTCTGTCTCCGCGAACTGCTCTTTGAAATAAGTCACTAAAATGAACTGTAACTCAGCGAAAACACAACACACAGACATGGGAGTTATATCTATAGAAAGCTCGGTGTCTACTTTCAAATGAAGTAAGTCTTATCGAAAACAAACATTCTGTGATGAAGTAATCCGTATGAAACCAACACGATGTTCAGTCTTTCCAGTCTAACTCATTATTTCTAATGCGATCCCGCACCCTCGCGGCACGCGCATTTCATATGTAAATAACCACATGAGCCGCGTGCTCAAGGAGACGCCCAACAACAAACAAAGCCTGAGGGAGAGCATACAGTTCGTTTCTGGAAGAGGAGGAGCTGATAAAGGCTGGATTTCCCTCAAAATAAGAGCAAGAGTTCATCCAGAAGAGAAGATCGATCTAATGAGTAAGTAATGTTTCTTTTTTGCATTAGTTAACGTGTTATTGTGACATAAAACACGTTTATTTGGGTTTTTTCCAAACGACAAAATGATGAATGCTACCATCTAAGAATGTTTAGACCATGTTTATATTAATACTCTGTTCAAAGATAGATTTAATAGCGTGCTAAACAATAATAATTAGTTTCTCATATATAAAATATCCTTTATTTATAGTACAAAGTACATCCTTTTGTAGTAAAAATTGATGGGCAATTCATTGTATTTAAATTTCTTACCCGCGATGATGTTTTTCATGCTCTATATTAAAACAATAAAAGTAATATGAGTGTACACTGTAACATGATGAATGCTACGAGTCTAAGTATGTTTGAACATGTTTATTATAATAGCCTACTGTCAAAAATAGATTTTAATAACGTGCTAAACAAATATTAATTAGTTTCTCAGATATAAAATGTCTTTTTTTGTTTATGATAGTACAAAGCATGGTGAGTCTATAAAACCAATATATATATATATAAAAGATGCTCCTGGATATTAACATGCTCACAAATGCTTTATTTTTTTTTTTGGTTGTTTGAATTTTATTGAATCAGATACCTGCACCACAGATGATGAATACCTGATGACTTTCTTCAACTGTTTTCCTCTTGTAAGAGCGCTGTACCAACACAGATGTCCAACTACACTGATATTATATGGTAAGACAGATCCTTGACTACTGAATTATTTTTTTTTATCTTCTTGAATCCATGGAAATAAGCAGAAACACTTAAATAACACACAAATATCAGGTAAGATTAATTTATTTCACTTGTTAGAACAGAATCTGTTGTAGATGACTCAAAGTCCTGTTCACATCTCTGTGTTTAGATCAGTGTGCACCAATAATGTTTCTTGACCTGCAATTATGTTATGTATTGATTAAACTGTCTTGTAAATAAAAAAACAAATAATAAAAAAAATACATTTTTTCAAGTCTCCTCACATTCTCTCTTAAGCCTGCCACAAAGTA